>JAOPJL010000034.1:11116077-11135720 GCA_027123545.1 Trisopterus esmarkii | reverse complement strand
CCCTGGAGGTGTCGTTAGCAACGAGGGTTTTCACGACGCTCGTTAGCAACGATGCTTTCGGGAAACGGGGTGAAAACTCAACGACGCTCGTACGATGGACTTCACGATCCACGTTAGCTAACGATGCTGTCGGGAAACGGGGCCCAGGAGAGATTGCGTTGTTTACTGGGCTTGAGCTAGTCGCGAGTGTGCAGCGAGAGAGATGTTCCTTTCAAAATAAAAGCATGTTTGTCAGATTATAAATATAATGGAGATATAAGGCCTGGGCGATATGTACATTTATGCCGTACATATATGTATGGCGAATATGTACATTCTTTCATATGGTCACATCAATGCAAACATATAGATACACACTTATATTTCGCTCAACAGTTCTAAATGCATAACAAGACTAGTGTTTGAATACATATAATATTAAGTCAAAGAAAATATATTCACTTGTCTTTTGGTGTAAGTGTAATATAACAATGCATTTGAGATACATTCCACACCCCATCACCACATAATTCAAAAAAGTAGTGTTATACTTTGAAGGTCGACATCGGAAGTCTACATTTTTCGGCTAGCTTGACCCAGACCTGGCTTGACCCTAAACAAGCTAACTGCTAATCAGATTTAGAGTCTCGGTTATTCAAATATATCCCGACTTTCATACATTATTATTTAAAAATCATTTACCTGGAGCCGGATATTTCCTCATTGTAAATATGGCATCACTTGGGGAACCTGTACGACTGGAGAGAGGTAACTAGCGGGGAAGCTAACATTAGCTTACAATTGTCTGTTTATTTTTCTTGTTGTGTCTCTATGATGATATATCATCTAGCGAATGCAGATTATTTACGTCTGTTTTTGTCCTAAAGTCATGCCAGTTATGTCAATTTCGCACGTAACAAGGACGCTAATAAGTAGCATTAGTTTGGAGAATTTGAGAAAGGAGGCGCTTTGTTATTGTTCCTTTTTCTCATCATTAGTTGCGGTGACGACTCCGCTGAACCTAAATAGTAGGTCATGATAAAAATACATGGTCTTTTCTTTGAAATACCGACGTTGTATCGAGCTCTACTCAAGTATCAAGTCGGGAGCTAGCTGTATATTTGATTCAATAATGAATCACCAGTTCAACCCACTTCAAAACAAAACAGAAAGGTGCTCTACTCATTTCATCTTTTCGATGTAATGTATCGTATCTCATGTATTACCTTGTAGACTATTGTTACTTGGTCAGTCCCCATGTTTCTTATAATGTTCATGTTGCTTATGATATTGAAACATAGGTTTTGTATGTGTTCCTGTCAGATATTTCTAGAGCTATCGAACTTCTGGATAAGCTCCAAAGGACTGGCGAAGTGCCGCCTCAGAAGCTGCAGGCACTACAAAGGGTTTTACAGAGCGAGTTCTGTAATGCTGTTAGAGAAGTAAGTTGATCTGGTTTAAATAGCACGGTTTTCAATTAAATTACCACCTCATAACCACCTTATAACTGAGGAATATATATAGAAATATTGCTTTGTCAATTTACAGCCGTTTTGATTTTACATTTTGCAGGTGTATGAGCATGTGTATGAAACGGTGGACATCAACAGTAGTCCTGAAGTCAGGGCCAATGCTACAGCCAAGGTAGGTGCAAGGATAAACAATGAGGAAAGTTTAGCAAAAACGTGGTGATTGATTTCCAAGTAACCCTTCTAACCCTTTCTGTAGGCTACTGTTGCAGCTTTTGCAGCCAGTGAAGGCCACTCACATCCCCGCGTGGTGGAGCTGCCAAAGACGGAGGAAGGCCTGGGGTTCAACATAATGGGAGGGAAGGAGCAGAACTCTCCCATTTACATCTCCCGCATCATCCCAGGTGGTATCGCTGACCGCCACGGTGGTCTGAAGAGGGGAGATCAGCTCCTGTCTGTGAATGGCGTGGTACGTTCAATTAGTCGTACATCTGAGTTCAGACGAAAGTTTACTTGCCGTTTTATGCAGAAAGTAGGTTAACATGTAAATGTGGATTCTAATTGCCCTCTGAAGGCTAAATGTATGTTGTTGTAAGAGTAACCAGTTACTAGCTGTTTGGGGTTTCCAGGTTACGTCATTCAAACATTGTGGCTATACGCCTTCAGATCTGCCTGGGCTGTGGTTGAATAGTCAAAAAACAGCTACGACCCATGTCTTTTCCTAGGCCTCTATGGGAAAAAAAGTTGAGGTCAAGGAAAGCTTAGGACTTGGGAAAAGAAAACCGAGCGGCTTAGAGAATCGACTTCACTTGCACTAAGCGACGTAATTATGAGACAGCGGATGTTATGGGTGTGGCTTGGGTCGTGGTGAAACTACACTATTCCAAAGGTGGACTACTAAAAGCGCATCAGAGATATTTTGCCCTGTGCGTTATTACTGGGCTTTATCATGCAGGCTATATAAATGCGGACAACACTGTTTAAATAATTACTTCATTATAGCGATGCACCGACTACTGCTCATTTATCTGAGTTTGTACCATCGAATCCATACACATCAGTTTAATGATTTATTTGATATACCAACACAATGCAATAATGACCTTGGAACTGTTACTCATTATTTTCTACCGTCACAAAACGTGAGCTATTCGGAAATGTTAACCAAAATAGTTGTCATTATCAATACTAATTATCATACTTAAGCACCCTCCTGTCCACACATATTTATCAACATGAATCCCAATTATTATGATTGGGTAAACACAATTGTGATACCTGTCTAACCCTGTCATGTTGATTGTTTGTTTTCGTGAACGAAGCCAATGAGGTGCGTTGCTTTAAATGGTGCTGCTGCATGGATTCTTTCTAGAAGTAATTGAATTAAATTAAAATTAATATATATCTGTCTGCCTGCCGGTCACAATTTCCTGATCTTCCACCAAATTGATGGAAGTAAAAGTATGTAAATAATTATATGAGTAAAACTAAATAAAGGTTAGTATAAACTTACTGCATGCAACTTATTATTATACATTAATGTGCACTTCTGTTTTTCTAGAGCGTGGAGGGGGAGCACCATGAGAAGGCAGTGGAACTCCTCAAGGCAGCGCAGGGAACGGTTAAGCTGGTGGTGAGGTACACCCCCAAAGTCCTGGAGGAAATGGAGTCCCGCTTCGAGAAAATGAGGTCGGCAAAGCGCCGGCAACAGAACAGCTATGCCCAGTAGTGGTCATCTCTCTGGTTCCATGCCCAAACCCTCCCGTGTATTCTCTCTTTGGGCCATCCCTAACCACACCCTATCCTTGTCCCTTACCAGCAAAACAACACTGAACCCCACGTCTAGTTTGTCATCACAAAGTGTGCTACTACGCCTTTCCTGTAGCTTTTTATGAAAAAAATATTATTCTACTATTGTAATCTTGCTGGACAATGCAACTCAAGAACACTAGGCTGATCAAGCATTATTTTTGTAATTACGTAATTTGGAACCACTACAAAATCCCAATAATGTTTTTTAAGCATTTTTTTTAGCATAGCCAAATTGTCTCAGGGCAACTGATATCTCCTATTTACTGTGATCAGTCTCAATTTTACTTGTCGTAATTGTTCAGTGGAAGCAATATCATGACTTTATTTAGACAATGATGATGGTAAGATCGACATGAAATCAAAAAATTATGCATATATATTAAATTTCCTTCAAGTCACTTAAAATTGTTAATTAGTAGTGGTTAATGTAGCAGTTAGAGATGCACCTCCAATTTTCCATCCTCTATGTGTTATGCAATTCTTTACAGTCCTTCAAAGACTTGTGAAGCTTAGCCTTTATGTTATTTGTTTAGATGCTATGTCGGTAAGGGTGAAATTGGGACCAGAGCATGAATGCAACAGCTTTTCTCTACCACACCAATAGAAATAATATATGTGGAATGTTTCCTCACTATTTATTTTGGCCACAATTTACTTACTGAGATTAACTTGGTACCTATCTCTTTTCTTTGGCTTGGGAAATAGAATGTGTAGTAATTTACTTGTCAAGCACTTGACACATTTTGTCACGACGAGTTAGTATTGTTGTTGTTTTTTAACTCTAAATACTGCTTGTTAATACCGCTTGCATAATTTAGAAGTTCAACGTTAAGAGGGATATTTGCACACGGTTTCATAAATTTTCTTTTGCCACCACCGCTTGTATAACTAAAATTGGGCATTCCTTCTTGGTGTTATTGGCCCTGAAAAGGCATGATACATCTACATAATTATTTGTGGTGTTGAGCTAGTTTTATATCTTTTTATTATGAAATAATGACGACTATTATTCATAATATCACTATCTATAAGGTTTTTTATACATTACTATAGCTATATATGTACTGCATTTGTAAAGGGACACTTTTATTGACACTTAAATAGACCTATGGATCTGGGACCATCAGTGGAAACCATGACGTCTATGTAAGGATTACATCTGTTACACATATTGGATTTACTCTGAATCTGATGCAATAATTTCCAATATGAAGACATTACTCATATTTAACCAGACTGCATAATAACACATTAGCACACAATAGTACTTCCCAGCTCACTGTTATGTCTAGTTTCCTTAAAACAAAAGTCTGCACGACCAGTCAACGTAGCTCTTCATGTCAATCAGAGCTATTGAAAATCAGTCTGAATTTGTGGTATCATATGGTTTTATTTTGTTTATCATGTTAAGGTGTCTTGAGTTAAACAAAATGTCCCTTTACTGCTCACTCTCAGGGTCAATTATTGACGAGGGAATGAAAAGCATTTGCTGAATTTTAACATGCAAATGTTTGACACCAAATCCAAGAAGGCTAGCAACTCCCATGTTATAATGTTGTCAGTGTTGGTTATTTTGCCACCTTGCTTTTCTTAATTTATCAGGCATCATTTGCAGGGGATGCCAAAATGGTTTCCGGCCCATCATGACTAAGGAATTACTTTATATACAGATAATTGTTTTCTTTTTTTAAGAAGTTGTCGTTTTTAATTTGCTTGTCATAATATGTAGTGTAATAATATGTGTTGTCATTCAAAAAGGAGGACCAAGATTTGGTCTGCTTGAGTTGTTGACACCACTTTTTTGATTAATACTTCAGATATCTTAATTGGCTTAAACATGTGTTTATTTGAGAATAATTTCATATAATTTCATAGTACTATAGGTAATTGGGCATTTAAGTAGAATTGGTTATATCTTTAATGGCACAAGATGTGTAGCTAGTTTTATTATATACCTGTTACTTTAAAAACATTTAAACTGGTAACTAGTTGTGAAATATGGTCATAATGCCCCATGTTCCATTATACTGATCGGGCTTAACTTTTGCTAAAAATGTCATTGCAGTTTATATTTTAAGTGTATTTTCTATAACCATTTTCTTTAGTGGCTGTTGATTTACAGGGTTGCATATCAAAAGCCTCACTGTTCAGATTTTATTGCTAAATGAACTCTGACAAGGTTAACTGCCCTACATCAGCCATTAACGTAAAATATCATTATAAATGAACTTTTCCCCCCTTTCGAGTATGAAGACCAAACATTGCAATTGACAAGTTTTGATAATATTTGGAATGTAAAACTCATTTCCCAATCATCTTGGCTGTATTGGGTGCTTAATTCATGTTGTCCGATCTGCTGTTACATTAAACTGGAATGTACTGTATAATAATATTGAGATTGTAACTTGGAGAACAATTAGGTTGGAAAATTCACAAAATAAAATACTAAAATTACTATGACGGTTTTTTGTTTATTTTATAAATATCAAGTCGGTGTCAGTTGCGATGCACAGATCAAAATAAAGTTAATTAAGACGTGAAAGAAGCTTACACTGTGATTGAAAAGGAAATAAAATATAAAATCCGTAGAAAGAAGTGAGCATTCCTATCAGCTCTATATTAATATGGTTGAATATATTATATTATTTAGCCCTGAAAGGGAGACACTTTCATGTCACATTGAAACGGTACAGTGCAGATATTTTTTGGTTTACAGAAAAGTACAAATAAAGCATTTAGAGTTATTTGTGAGACTAGTTTAGGAATAGTACTATATACATTTTAAGGGGGGGGGGGGGTTAAGATTCTTTCTTCTGATATCAGTTTGATGATATTTAAGTAGCATTAGTTAATGGTACAAGGTGTGTGTAACAAGTTTGAAAATATCTAGTCATCATATTCATACCTTTTCTTTAGTTTTAATCAGTTTCGTATGCAGTGTTCAGTAGCTGTTTACTTGGTTACAGTGTTCAGATGGCTACCACCCTAAAACACAACATATACAGTATATATATATATAGTGTGCATTAATACTTAATAGTTAATGTTATAATAGCAGCTAATATGCCCTTGATATAGATCAAGATATAAGAAGATCCACATTAAAAACAAGTTGTTCCATCCTGTGTGCAGCATTGTAAAGGCTGGCAGCATAAAGACTTGGCCGAGGCACTCTGGTGTGTCCAGTGGAGGGATTAAGGGCTCCTCATCAGCCCTAACTCATTAAGAAGGGCTCTCTAGGAACATATTGATCCTTCCCTGCATCCTTATGTCCAACAACAGACTTGTTTGTGCACATCAGGATTATGGTCCAAGCTTCTGAGGCCATCCTGAGTGTCTCATGGTTGACCTTCACTTCTATCACGGGACAGTCCTTCTCCTTGACATCTGTCATGATCACGTTGACAGATGAGTCCACAGATTAGTCATGAACTCATTTCTGTAAGTGACGCCATTAGGGGTTAAAGAGGAAGTCTTGGGCATAGAGGGTGGACGTGAAAAGGGAAACGGAGTGAGACAGTGTTGCCCAAAAAATATATTTTCGGTAGGGGCCATTGGGTGTTAAGGGCACTGGAGTAATGTGATCCTCATACTGCTGTTTGGCTTCTCCAGATGTGAGTCGTGAGCATTGTGGAGCATGAAGTGATAGACAAGTGTCTCCCTCCCTCATTCCCAAAGACAATAAAATGAATCACTAGGTCAAATAATGTGTGATTTTGTATTCTCAATATCACATCTTTGTTTGCTCCTACTGGGGGGTACTTGAAAATGTTGTTTTTCTGTTGGTTATGAACAAGTTTAAAATAATGCCACCATAATGCAATTAGTTGAATGAAAGATGTACTGGGCTGAAATAAAATAAAAATAGTTTGAGTACCACAGGATTACTGATAAAGAATCTGATCCATCAATTGATATCCTAGATCAATCAATTTCCCCCTTCTTTGGGCCTTGTGTGTTAAGTCATCCGAGTCATTACTGTATATATTTGAACTTTTATGAAGTTATTTTATTCATTAGTTCTTGTTTTGTATTAATTTTACTGTGAAAGTATGTCTATTTAGTGCTAAACGATCGTCGATATTGGCAACTATGTAAGTCTGCTTTATGTTTTGATAGCGGCGATATTTAATTTCCAATCCATAAAGTAAATCTCATAATTTATAAAAGGTAAAACTGGATGGGCTGGTTTTGTGAGTGCCTCTTATTTGTCTTTTTGTCCAAGTCAATAGATATTCTTCCCGCGAGATTTGGTGTACGGCGTCATCAGTGAACGCTTCTTCAGTTTTCTTTCTACCACGTAACTTCCTTTCCGCTTGTACGAATCTCACCGAGAACACGCGTTTACCTCTTCTGCAAGTGAGTGAACGGTTAAACGATGTATAAATAAATATATGGATATCAGAACAGTTTGTTCATCCAAGACAATTCCTCAATATTCGTCTCTGTAGCGGTATCTCTCAAGAAAACATGTATTTGTAGTTTAAACCAGAGCAGAATTAGCTTTACCATGCTAAAGTAAGCTAGTGCACAGGGACACATAAGTTAGCACAAAGCAAATAGTTATGGGATTATTTTTTACTTAAAGCGTTGTTCACAATAAACAGTTGCTTTGAACAACTGTCGTTAATTTCGACAATAACTTCAAACATCTAAGCAGCATCATCTTTGTAGTTAGGTTATCTTATTCAGTTGACTTTAAATTGCCGTCATTCGCCTATCAGCATTAGGCTATATGCCGTGAAATGTTAAATATTATAAAAGTTATATATTTGAAGTTTTCTGCAGTCATAATAATTGCCTTGTTGCTCTTCTTTGCCTATTTCTACAGAATGCGTTACGTTGCCGCTTACCTGCTCGCAGCCCTAGCTGGCAATGATGCTCCTCAGGCAAAGGACATCCAGAAAATCCTAGAAAGCGTTGGCATTGAAGCTGATGACACCAGAATGCAAAAGGTCTGACTATATCCAAATGTTCGTCTTGCAACCAAATATATTTTTATTATTCATGTTTATCAATGGTGAACTAAACCTAAATGGGTAGTAATGGTCACTACATGTGTCCACTGATCACTATGGTACAATGTCCCATAGTTCACTATATGTAGTCAACATTGTAAAAAACAAAAAAAACAACAACCTCAATCTCAAGGGGGTCGCCATATGGCTATACACGGAACCAGTGAAGTTGACAGTACAGTCTATATTAATACCTACAGTGCAGATTGAGACATTGTATAGTCAGTCAAAGAATTAAGTGGGGTTGTTACTGCATTCCCACAGGGGTATTTCAGACCAACATACCCACATTCTGTCTGTTTCACTCATTATGGGCTGACTGCCTTATTGTCAATAAGTATGATTGCCAACAGTGTCCAGCTGCACACGTTTAGTCTGTCATATTGAAACATTTGTTCAACGTGGCTTTGTTGACATTTCAATTATGTATATTTCAGCCATTCTAGCATGCTGTTCTTATCATGCTGCTATTGGTCATTCACCAGGAAGACATAGAATTCATAGGGCAAATATCTGACACTGCTAGGATTTTGACCTGACTTTCTTCCTAATAGGTAATCTCTGAGCTTGATGGCAAAAGCATCGACGAGGTCATTGCTCAAGGTGAGGCTCTTTTTGTTTGAAGTTTTAACATTGTGCATGGTTAGCTAATTTTAATGCTTTCATTTTTTTAATTTTATGACTTCTTAGCTAAATGTTTCGTTTCTTTGTTTGACCTGACACCACTTGTCTCTTGGTAGGTAATGGAAAGTTGGCCAGCATGCCAGCAGGTGGAGCAGTAGCAGCAGTAGCCACCTCTGCTGCTGTTGCCACTGGAGGAGCAGCAGCAGCAGCCCCGGCTGCAGGTGAGCCAGGGGACATTTGACATGATCCAAAAATAACATGCACATAATTCTATCATACATGGTTCTTTACATAGACTATTCTATCTAGTTATGTCCATACGCTATTCAGGCCACACTATTCTCTGTATGTATGCAATAGAAACCACAACCTTGTGGTTTGTAATCAGATGTATGCAGTACATGTATGCGTGCTTGCTGGAAGAAAATGCCACTGATGGGTGATAGCTGCAAAATAATGAATGTGTCAAAGTAGGACAGCACTTCAGTTATGCATTCGATCCCTGCTAAATGAAATGCAAGCCTGATAATGGTTTGCTGCACATCAGTTTGTTTTGTGCTTGACAGTCCTGTTTAGAGTTGGCGGGTTCAGTAGTTGCATGTATTGACTGTCACTTACTGTATTACAGCTGAAGAGAAGAAGGAAGAGAAGAAAGACGAATCTGAGGAGTCTGATGATGACATGGGATTCGGCTTGTTTGACTAAACTTGTTAACCACAGAAATAAAATTTGTATAAAATACTATGCTTGAACTTTTGTCAATTGAAATGCATTAATACAGTTTAACAGCAGTTGTGGTGTAGAAGTGCTTGGGCCCAAATTCTGAATGTTCTCACTTACTTAACCCAAATCCTCCTACCTAGATGGGAAAGGATTGCATTCTGACTAGGAGTAAAATGGGCATTGGATGATGCCAATTTGCATAAATATATGGCATGACCTAATGCTGCTAGGACTGCAAACTTTGGTTGATTAATTGATAGAAAAATGGAGACAATAATTTATAATGGATTAATTTAGTACAAATACTTAACAAGAAGGCTGGATTTTTCTGAATTTCAAATATTGGTTTTAAAGGTTTATTTTGGATGATATTCAGATTAAGAAAGCGTAGTATTTACTAAGTATGTATGCCTATATTGTTTAATTTCACACTTGGTTAAGAAAGTAGACCAGGTGCGCTGGCTGGTCAGTGTATATAAATGTACACAATATTTTCTCTGGTTATTAGGTGGTAGAAGGATGGCTCAAAATATACCTGTAGGACACTGGCTGTTGGTAAATGAGTAGTTGGCACTGACAGTCTTTCACAGAGCGTCAATAGTAGAATAAAGTAACTGTTATAATTGTAACATTAAAAAAATGTAATTGTCTAGGTTACTGGTGCACTGCCAGGCCTACATATTTGGAACGGACCCATAATTTATCTTGTGAGCTACTGCTGGGAAAATAGGTATTGTGGTATAGACAGCAGTTTTCAACTAAGTAGTTCAAGGTGTAATGGAAGTGTGTATTCTTATCCACCCTCAGAAAATGACCACGATGGAACAATCAATGATAAACTCGTCCAAAGTGGATTTTATGGAAATGCATCATTGACTCATTCACAGCTACACAACGCTTGATCTTTTTCCGTAACTAAAATGACACGGACTGAACACTGAAATGTAGTAAATGAACAATCAAACAATGTTATTGAAAGGATAACGTTAGTTTAATATTATTGTAAGCCCCGCCCTCTGAGCGCGTCTGATGACGTAATGCTTCCCGGTTATATCAGGTCGTCTAGCCTGGTGGTCATTCCATATCTCGTCGACGGACAGTGAAGGTTACCTGCTTCAACAGTGCTTGAACGGCAACCTTTCCGCTGTCTATCACCCACCTTTGGACAAATTTCTTTAATCAGAATTTATATTAACTAAATATCTACTACACGCTCGCAAGTTTTGTTTAGATCTCCAGTGTTATTCGAGTATCATTAGCCTACATCGCTAGCTGTTTAGCTAACAGCGCAAACCGAATATCTGTCAACAAGACGATCCAACATCCAACTGAGTACTTACCTTTCACATCCCGCCACAAGAAACTATTACGGTAAGATTGACTATGTTATGGTGTTAATGTTTTAAACAACAATACGTCGTTTTCTGTCATGTCATTGAATGAACTAGGTATCTGCGCAATTATATTACTAGGCTATCGGTTGGACGAATGTGTCGCTGGAACCTGATACATTTAACATGTTAATTTCCGCAATTTAACCTTGAACATTGACACGTTTGATACACACATCGTTATTTATAGTCGGCCCTGGCCTATGTGACCTATGTTGTTTTTTTAACAATCGAAAACACGCAATGTTTTTCTTTCAGAAAATGACTTCTGCAGTGAGACAGAATTTCCACCAGGACTGTGAGGCAGCCATCAACAGGCAGATCAACCTGGAGCTGTATGCCTCCTACGTCTACCTGTCTATGGTAAGACCCAATGCCTGTTTATTACAAAGAAAATAAACTCATGCTTAGTTCCACTTAACCACCATTGGATCAGCTTAGGAGGAATTCCTATTGTGTAAACATATATTATTTTTTTGCAATGTCATGCCTCACTATTTAAAGTTGCATTTAAACTACACAATTAATGTTTTTTTGTTTTGCAGTCGTACTACTTCGACCGTGATGACATCGCATTGCACAACTTTGCCAAGTTCTTCCGCAATCAGTCCCATGAGGAGCGTGAGCATGGTGAAAAACTGATGAAGTTGCAGAACGAGAGAGGAGGCCGGATCTTCCTGCAAGACGTCAGGGTACGTCATTGGGGCATTTCCAACTTCCTTTTAATGTATTTTATAAATCTTTATGAATTTGATGTAATTCATCTCAGGAACTAGCTCTTCATTAGTTTCTTACATAATAATCCACTCTACCACTGACTAATAGGGAATAGGGAATTGTGAAACAAGTCGGCAGGGGAGGGAAATGAGGTGAAAGAGATAAAGAGGGCGTTTATAGTTGAACTCTAATCTTTAGCACTCAGTGCAATCTTTACGAGACATGAGTTAAACGTTAAACTGAACACTCAAAAGAGCAGTTACATGGGTCATTCATGAGCGACTGTTTCTTTTCTCTAGAAACCAGAAAAGGATGAGTGGGCGAGTGGTGTGGAGGCTCTTGAGTCTGCTTTGAAGCTGGAGAAAAGTGTGAACCAGTCACTGCTGGACATGCACAAGGTGGCCGCTGATCACACTGACCCACACGTGAGTATTTCTCAGTCCTGTTACATTTTATTAAAAAATAATATGGATCACAAAGTACCCTCCCAGCCTTGATAAATGCATATCATTTAGTGTTTGGTCTCTTTACCAGTTGCCGTGCAACGGTTAAGGTCCAATGTGTGTTGACTCTTTTGCGTCCTCAGCATTTAGAACCTGTTGGCAAAGAATTTGACTGAATCCAGTCTATTTCGGTTTTTCAGATTTCTGTAATACTTCAAAACTTACATACTTAACTTTTGAATGCAGATCATTTTTTTATGATACAGATTTTTTTTTTTCTCTTTCTGACAGATGTGTGACTTCATCGAGACCCACTTTCTGGATGAGCAGGTGAAGTCCATCAAGGAGCTTTCAGATTGGGTGACCAACCTGCGCCGCATGGGGGCTCCCCAGAATGGCATGGCAGAGTACCTGTTCGACAAACACACCCTGGGCAAGGAGAGCACATAGACATCTCCTGATGTATTCCATACACCTATACTTACATCTTTAAACAAATAGTCTGTGTGCCTGGTACTGGCCCACCAGTCCAAGCTTTGATCTTTTAGCTGTTCTTCTTGGTCGTAAGCCATCAATATTGACTACAGATCACTTGGTGGCCCTTCATTGAATAATGTAGTTGGTCCAGGAACTGTGTCCTTATGTCTCACCCTGATCAGTCAACTGCCCCAATCACCACCGTGTGTCTGCAACGTTTTATTCCAGCAGTTGAAATGTAATCAAGCTTAATAAAACGAACCCTCTGGATTCTGAACGTTTTGGAATTTTTCAGTCCGCGGGGGAAGAGCGAGCAGCAATCAATTTTACTATCAATGCCAATTGCATTTTATTTAGGTTTAGTTGGTAAAAATATAGATTTGGCTACCACCACCAACGAGAATTAATCAAAGGAGCAATACTTTAATCTTGGTGTGTAACAATCGGTACCATACCAGTCTGAATAGTTAAACCATCAAATAGGGCTTGCCTGGCTCAACTCCGACATCTATAATTATCTGTCTCATTATTATTTTTTAATTCTGCCAATTTATAATTTGGTGTGACTATGGATGACACATGAGTAAATGGGATAGTTTCTAAGTGATATTTGGATTTAATGTCACGGTACGCCAGTGAAGTTAGATTTAACACATAATTCAAAAGACATTCACTCGGATCTACCGGCTTGTCACTGTTTCAGTTAAGGACACTTGGCACACTCTCCAAGGGCTCAGGCTTAACCAACTGAGTTTCAGTTAGGGACTGCCATTGAACTCCTGTTTGACACATTTTTATTTACATTACCTTTGTGCTGACTGTATTCTAAAATTCCTAATGCTCATGTAGCATATGTAAAATAAATACCAGATATTGATCCTACACAGAACAGTAATACGCATTTATACAATTTTAGTGCTTTTAGTCTATTTTGTTAATATTTAGCTTTTTTTTCATTAGGTCCCATGCTATGTGACTCCTAATCAATAACATATCATTAACACACTTCAATTAGTCACACCTCTTTAAATTGGATATTAGTACTTAAAAACGAAAATTCCTATTTTTAATAGCTCCCATGTCATGTGACCCAGTTTATCATAAGCAATACAACATATTATCCCAACACTGGGCAATAAGACACAACTTATTGTATTGGATATTAGTGTTTCTAAATAATATCCAATACAAATAGGTTATTGTCTACTGTCGGAATAATACCTTTTGTAGATTAGAAAAAGATGTCGAAAAAAAAATCTTAAGTGGCCGGCTCGAATTCGGACATGTCTATTGACAAGATGAAAATCAGCCATGATTTTTGTTTAACTCATCACCTCTTGTGTTCCGAAATCGGGCAGTTGGCCATTAATTTTCATCCATTCTATCCATTCTAAAGAAATTACAAGCTCCCATAGCTGTAACTTTTCTTCGTTTTTTCCCCAAGAATGCGCACTAACGAAAAACTCCCCAAGTTTTGATTCTGTAGAGAAGCCACTGCGCATGCTCACAGACTTGGAGAATGAGAAGTTAAGTGGGAGGTTGCAAGGTTAGGGGGTGTACTATAGGACGTGTGATCATTCGGAATTCTGAGTGCAGAGCAACATTACAAGGTATTAATGGTTAGTGTAAGCAGGGGTGTTTGATTTAGGGTTAATTTTTAGTTCCTGCTTTGTAAGAATGTACATAGAACGAGTCAAGGGTTAGGGTTATCAACTGAACACAAATAAAAATTTCTGAGCCGGTCCAAACGCAGTAATACAAAATCCACAGTTCAAGCCACCTGTGTACATTTCAATTGTTTTCCCCAGTGTGTGTTTCTCAGTTTGCCACTTAATCTTTGCAATCATGCAAATGCGCATTTGTGTATAGACTTGCACTTGAACTTACCAGTTTATTTTCATAATATTAATTTATTTGCGTAAAACCTATGACTAAATCACAAACTATTTGTATAAACTGTTTTGTTAGTTAAACAATTAACAAGGTGTTAAATTGAAAATAAATATTAAATGGATTCCACAATCTTTGTAAGACAGTGGCCAAACTCTTGGAGTATCATCCTCTGGGCCAGGACATAGCAACAGCCCTCCCTCTCTGCTTGTACGGCCTGGGCTAGCAGGCAGTCACGGGTGTCTGCCACCACAGCCAAAGTAATCAGCGACGGCGGGCATCTAAACAAAAGATATTGAAGACAATTTTTATTCTTTGCCACTATAAGAATAAACCCATGCCAATCTAATGTCTTGTATTACTGGTATTATTGGCTTCTGTTCCATTGAAGAGATTAACCACAATCTGTTTCAGTTGCCGATCGTGAATTTATTGTGTTGTCTTGTCCTTTCTTATTGTGCTGCCACAAAGTGATTTCCGAAACAGGGATAATGAAATTACGTGTGTATCTATTTATCTATTAGTTAGACAACGGCCAAACAATAACAGCCCCTTGCCCATAGTTTGGCCCTTTCCAATTGGCACTCCTGACAATCCTGTGTTGATTTGCTTTCCCATCACCCGTTTTAACGGATCATCTGTGAGGTTGTGCCAAAACGCAACAGACAAAGCCGGATGCAGTGATGTCATCCCCACTTGCTATTTTGAGTGTGAAGTTGTCTCTCAAATAGTAGGACTAATAGGCCTCATACTAAATATGTTGTAAGGAGATGCAAATCCAAGACGCTCTGGGCGTGTGTCAGTCCAGCGTGTCTGGGATTTTCATGTCAGCAAAAGTTAATCCCATTTAGCATATGCATATGGAAAAAAGATTAAAAATAATCAAAATCCTGTCAAACTAATCTACTCCTTTTAACAAACGTCTGCTGTGCTAAAGAAGACAAAAACGTACGTTTCCTTTTGCATCTTGTTATCGGAGCTGATTGCTGTGCTGCCACGAACCCGGGTTTTCATCTCTGAGTCATCCCCAAAGTTCAGACAGCCCACGCACTTACAGGTAGATGAGCACATCATCTTGGCCTACACAGAAACACAATGGGAGATTGTGTTTCTTATTACCATTTTTAAAGTTAAATATATATATATATATATATAACGTTTTTATTTGCTGCAATAGTATCCCACTATAGTCAAACCATTAATATGCACAAAGCACCTTTCAACAAGTTACAAATTATTTTATATCAAAATAGGAAAACAGTACAAACAATAAATACAAAACAATATTTCTTTATATAAAAAAATATATGTGTAGATGGATTGTGAAATTGCCAGAATACACGCTGAAGAAGTGTGTCTTGACTGAACAATCCATTGGGCAAAATAAAAAAAAGTCTAATTGAAGTGCTGTAATAGACTTTCTTTATTTATTATTGTTATATTCTTGCATTCACCACTTAGGAATAGCCAGTCTGAGCGTGGTGTAGTGCTTCTAATGAGACCAAGGCCTGTTACTTTTGTATTTCCTTTTACAAAACAGCAAGATCTAGGCCTGGTTTGAATTATTGTGAATGTGTCTGTGTGGGTGTGGGTGTCTTTACCTTATAGCACTCGCAGTAGTTCTTTAGGCAACTGGACTGTTTGCAGTTGCAGTCCTTATTGTGGTTTCCTTTGATCTCCCCTGATTGCCTACTGACAATATTGAACTTGAAAGCCTCTGGGTTACGATCAAGGCAGTTCTACAGTAGAATAAACAATCAATCAATGACAAGAAATGTGGCAATTAATCATGATGTCAAACAACCAACAGTATTGTGCTAGAGTCAATGGCTGCTAACAGTATCATTGGTTATGGAAAGAGTAGGCCCTATCGAAACTCCAACAGATGTGGTAGACTACAGTACCAACATTTTGAATACTAAACACACATTTAACATTTCTGTCACAATAATCCCTGATTGTGATAGTTAAAACTCTTGTCAGATGTCAGTTGTCAACTGTCAATTGTATTTGTTTGTAGGTTGACATATATCATTGCTGGTAATTATGATAATCGTTTGGAAAGAGTATAGAGGGAAGGGATGATTTTTTGGTTGTATAGATTCACAATCCATGGGAGTTTCAGAAGCTCTCTTCTGCTCTTTTATGCTCTTTTTATGCTCTCTCTCTACAGCACCTTTAATTACTTATTATTATAAATAATGCTGGTTGTGCTCGGTTATGACATAAATTGGGCATAAATACTGTATATGTCAGCTCTTGTGTCAGTTCTGGTCATAATTTCGTTTTTATACAAAAATAATTATCTTATGATACAAGTCTACAAACCAAGATTGCAGTATGCCGCTCTATGTAATGCTCAGCATTATTGCAGCAGTTGAGACAATTGCAGTTGCTGCACACCTCTCCGTTGGCAAAGCAGTCACAGTAGCTGGTAAAGATAGAAATATACAAACTAAGATGGTCAACCCACAAGAAAAAACCTGTATGTGTGTGTGTGTGTGTGTGTGTGTGTGTGTGTGTGTGTGTGTGTGTGTGTTTGAGTGTGTGTGCCTCGTCTTCCGGCGTTTTCTCACAAAACTGGGAAACAATTATGCACACCTAACTGAGTTATGGGTATGTGGAAAGCAAATGAGCATACTCTATTTAAGCTCTTGCTATACTGTATCAATTATTATAAAATGACATAATGCACCCACCGTTTCAGGCATTGTGACTTGGTACAGTTGCAGGGCTTCTTTGACTTTGAATCACGCATGTTCCTTTTCATCCTATTGGGTACAATTGTATGGATTAGTTTGAGGAATTGACAAAAAAATTGAATCATACAATTTAAAGACAAACATGAGATTAAACATGCAACTGCGCAGTCACATGTTGTTGACCAAGTTGATTACTACAGATCTGTGCCTGTGCCAGGGTGTTGAAAGGGTTGCGTTACGTACATTATTATATGCCTATGCATTAAATACATAGGCATTAGGATGAAATTTCATGATATATTTTCACAATCGTCAAAATCTAATAATTGCATTGTTGTTGTATGTCTTTATGTATAACTACATACATAATGTCAGGGAATCTCAACAAGATTAGGAGGGTAAGGAGGGTCCTTTTATCAGTCACTTTTTTGCTTTTGATTCTACAGCCTCACCTTTTACCAGTGGCTTCTGACTTAAATTCCCCTGGGTTGATTCTGGTCTCAGAATACATAGGACAAACCGCCTGCTGCATCTACAGAAAGTGGACAAGTCAACCTATATGCAGTTAATTACTGTAGATATGTCATGATGTAACAAGATTATATGATCATTGATATAAGGAGATATATGTATTGGTATTGGGTCCTTGAGCACTAGAGGGCGAAGCACAACATGTTCCTCTTTAAGTAAGAAGTTAGGTTACACTCACCTCTGGCCAATACACAACAGGGACTAACAAGATGGATGCATACACTTTTTATAAGTTTATGGTTAGGATTTATTACACTAATTGCACCTTTAACCATGAGCCTGATCATGGAGTTTTTGTGTAGTGACAGGGGCCAAATTGTATGCTAGCGTCGGACAGCCTGGTGGGTCCATGGTACGCAGGTTGGGGTCTTGAAGGTGTATGCCATAGAGGGTTTGAAAACTGTGTGGAAATCGCTAGAGACCCTGGACGTTGATCCAGCTCAAGCTTTTCATCTCCGCAATTTGACTTTGCCAGCAGTAAACGCAACAGCAGTATGAAACAGTGGAGGATAACGTTTTTCTTTTGTTAAGTTTACGATGGGAGGGCAAAATGGTAGTCAGATTTACTTGCGAGAAATACTATTTTTCTGTCAGTACTTATTTCACTTATTTGTGTCGTACTTCGTAAACGAACATTGGGCTGTCTGAATGTGGTTGGTTAAATAATAAGTATACACAGTTTTTTAGGCAAAGCAACAGTAGATTGTAGTTTAATACAACATATATATATATATTTTTTTATTTTTTTCGTTAATATATATCAATAGTGGGCAGAAAACTATTTGCTCGCTATTGTGACACACAATATGGGAATGACCAACCTTTGTCAAATTATTGGGTGAGTTTGTTGGTTCTTTCTGACATTGCTGAACATCCTGAGACTCTGAGTGACCAATTCCGGCTATAGCATTATGTAATTCACCCTGAGAAACATGCAGAGAGACAGGTGTTATACTTAGTTGACTTGGCAACCAGACATATTTCACAAACACACACGTTTTTGTGCTCATTCTTTCCCTTTGTACTGATGTCTAATAAGTGAAATAAAATCCATTGCATTTCTTTAATGTACAACTACACTGATGGTGTAAACTTACAGGCATCATGCCACTGTGCATGGCTTCCACTGCAACCCATGGGCGCGAGATTGAGCTGTGGTGAATATTCTCTAGATGACCTGCAACTGGGCTAGTTGAATGGACAGTAATCCTGTTATGCAAGGATCTCTACCATATGTCTGGATGGTGATCATAATGGCAATAAAGAAGCATTTGCTTGGTGAAATGATTGCCCTCATAAACATTTTGGTTCAGATGGACAGCATACAATGCAATTGCTCCATCAACTGCTCTGTTAGCTTTGTGTGTCATCGTGTCCAGTATCATCAGGTGGCACCACACCATTTTGAAAGCAATTAATGCAAGTGTGACTCATTTAAATATAATCGATCACCTGAATCCTAAAATGTAGTGCAAAAGAATGAATGATGTATGACCTGAAGCTCAGACAGTGAGAATGCACTACTTCATAGGGTTCATGTTGCTGAAGTGGGTGAGGCAGAATAGCATCAGGCGGCTGCATAGTCCACACACAGCCCATTATTAATGGTTGGACATCACTGAAGCAAATTCCCTCTGCATCCTGGCAATGCCCTTGCTCCATGGTTGTGAAGGTCCTTATATTAGCCTGAAGGAATGTGGCACAGGAAGCAGCGAGACTATATTTACATTGAAGAAAAAAGATTGGATCAATATATTCATCCAAGGTTAACCTAATAATAACACCTATCCTTAGCGCTACAATAGTGAAGACATATTCATTGCAGAACCGGTTTCTGGTCAGATTAATCCCAGGCCATTTTGCAAAT
>JAOPJL010000034.1:11008337-11020213 GCA_027123545.1 Trisopterus esmarkii | reverse complement strand
TAAAAAAATGTTTTTCTAGGTGTATCAGGTGTAAACATTTTTACTGAAATTGCTGGGGACTAGCAGAGCATTACATGTGAACTCTCGCCTCTCTGGGTATTGTATTGTAGTAATAGTGTTTGTGTATTTCTCTGTGTTCCAGTCACCAAGCATTTACTGCTGTGTAAATTCTCAGTCACTTATTTAGCTGTGAGAAAATTGCTCCTATTGTCTCTGTTTGATTTTTGTTGTGTAAATTATGTACACTTGTATATGGATGCACATGCAGACCTTTATAGATGCTAGAGGAAAATATTGTTAAGCCAATATACTACAATATTCTTATGTTTTTTTAAGTTTCCATTATCGGGAAATGGAAGGGCTAAAAAAAAGTAAGTCTTATAAGTTTAGACTTATTCAGGAACTTATACCCCACATAGCTTTTCAAGATGTTTGAAATTTGGCCCAGCTGCAGTGTAAAAAAGAAACAACCAATAAAGTCGTAGCTGTAACAATCTTGTTCATGTGTACCTGTTAAATGCACCAACACAATCTTCAAATAAATTGTCTAACTCTGCCCTCACCAATACATATGTACATGTATATCCATTTATCATGTGCTCCACATAGAAACAAAACAAAAAGATGTCCAGACTGTTTTGCAGCGGTACATATGCAAGCGGATTTAAGCCTATTTTCTCCTCCGTCTTTGTTTAAGGTGTTGAGTTAGTGGAGTGGCTGTTAATTTTCCCTTGTCAGTAGCCAGACATGAAGAGTTGAAGGGGTTAAGCTGTATGAGGTGCCGTGTGTTCGGCTGACTGCAGATTGAAACAGGATGCAGTGACTGCATTGTCAGCCCTGATGGTGTGAGTGCAAACAGATGAGGAAATGCTGGAGCGGGTACTCCAAAACTCGGGTTACCTTGGAAACGGTTTGCGTCATGATCACTAGCAATTAGCTTGGAGCTCTTTAGTTTTTTTATGATAGCTCTAGAATAGCTTGTTAGAGCAAATTTCACTTGAAAAATCTTGATTTGAAAATATTCTGCATAGTTTTATTTTGTTAATTTGCATTCCTTCAAGTCACTCCTTAAAAAAATCCCTTCTGACTCCTAAATGGCAAGTAACAAAAGGCTTAGGTTAAGCGAATGATGACAAACTCTTTCCAACCCAACGTCCACTGGTTGGGAAACAAAATAATTAGTTGAAAATTAGTTAGCAATTTTTGGGGATTACGACATCATTTTTAAAACGATAGAAACATGGAGCCCTATATCTTTGAAGTCAATGTGGAGGTTGTTGAACCTTGTGTTTACTGTTGTTCAGCCCAGCAACAGGCTAATGTCGGAGGGAGGGACAGATACTGCATAGCTTTGTCCAGATGAGGGCTTGTGAGGTTATCAGTCTGCCACGATGGAGGCGATAAGAGTGAGTTCTCATATTACTTGGATGCCATGGGTGATACGGTTTTGTTCAACTAGTTTGAAATAATCTCTTGTACTAAGTGTACAAGATGTTCTAGCAGTTTTCCTTTTGTTTTGTTTTTTCTTTTTTTCTGTTGGTGTTAAAAAATATATATATTTAAACTTGCATTTATCTGTGTAGAGGAAAATAATAGTGAATGACCACTGTCAAACTCTTATATACTTGATTTCCTTTCTTCACTCCCTCCCTCCTTCTCTTTCCATCTTCCCATTCTTTGAATTTCTGTCTGTCTTCCTCCGTGTGTCTGTCTTTTGAAAATGGTGTCAGCACTGCTGCTTTTACACCAAAAGGCTGTTGCTAAGTGACGGTTGACGTCAGCCGCAGCTACAGAGGAGGGCTTGTGTGTGTTTAGCAGCTGAGGGCAGATCCCACTGAAAATGGCCAAACTATGAAGCAGTATTAGTCACTGCATTGAGGAACATAGACTTCTACCTATAAGAACAGACTTTGAATAACTGATCTTTAGATTCCATATATAAGTATTTAAGTATTTTCATGGTATAGATTGTACTTTTGGCCTGGCCAATCACCACCCCCTTTTCCTCTAGTTTCTCTACTTTTTTTACTCTTCATTTCTCACAGTCAAC
Organism: Trisopterus esmarkii; assembly: GCA_027123545.1. Classification (NCBI taxonomy): domain Eukaryota; kingdom Metazoa; phylum Chordata; class Actinopteri; order Gadiformes; family Gadidae; genus Trisopterus; species Trisopterus esmarkii. Next base: position 11,018,163 of record JAOPJL010000034.1, on the reverse strand, counting down.
CCCCTCCTCCACTTCAATCAGCTCACTATGCACCCATGTGCAATAACACACAGACACAGACACACACTATCTCTCGCCTTTTCTCTCTTTCCCTCACAGGCACACAGGTTGACGTACCAGATTAGCGTCCCCAAGACAAGTGTGATCTATTTGTATTTATATTTTTTATGTGTGGATATCTTCCTTATCCGGCCGTGTTTCTTAGTTTAATTGATTCTTGGAGATTCTCTCTCTTCCTCTCCTCCTCCACTTCCTGCCTCCTTCTAAGCTTGCATTTATCTCTCCCTTATTGACAGCAAGAGAAAAATGTATCTGTTATATAGCAGATCAACCATGCGGACCTACAGCTCCCTGCTTTATTTCATGGCATAAGAAAGCCCATTTCCCCTTTCGCTTAACAATATGGTATCGTTACATTTCTCTTAACAATACTATACATACAGTTTCATCCGATTAATCTAAACAATACTGTATGTACAGTATCATTCCAGTTATATTATAAACCATACTACAGGATCATCATATTTCTCTAAACAATACTAAACAGTACCATTCCATGTGTCAGGATGTCTGGGTGAATTAGTTTGTATACCACCATCTCACCCCCCTAACCATAAGCTCTGTCAGAAGTTTAATGAAGATAAGGATAGCAATACGGCCCCAATACGTCACACATTGAAGTTAGTTGTTTTTCCTATTTTTTCCCTAGTGTGTGTGTGTGTGTGTGTGTGTGTGTGTGTGTGTGTGTGTGTGTGTTAAAGCTTACACACATTAGTGTGTGCGTCTCTGCATGTGAGACATTTGCACTGCATATTTCTGTCAGGTCTCTGGTGAAGTTAATGTCATGTCTGGGCAGAATGAGGACTCTTAAGGTGACACAGTGGGTGTGTGCGGCGTACAGCTGCTAATCTCACCAGCCCGTCTGCAGCTCTCACACGTGTGCTGCGCCGATAGAGCTGCATGGGGGCTGCTATGGTCTACTGTTTGGGTGGTGGCCTGGGAGTGTTATTAAGGCTAACGCGGTAGTGTCTATGAGTGACCCTTCAGATCCCTACCTGCTGTCAGGGTGAATGCTTGGACACAGCTCAGGTCACCACAGTTACAAGAGCTGGGATTGGATGGTGTTTATTCGATTGCTTTATGTATTTTATGCACGCTTCATGTCTTTTTATGGACAAAGCAAACCACACCACGACGCTTTCATTGTATGTGCCAATATACTTAAAACAATAAACCAATTCAGATTCTGAGATTATGTCTACATTTTGCAAAATATTGTTTTATTGCTGGATTGTAAATGCCTGCTGAATGGGGACTCAAATTTGGCCTCATCTGGTTGTGTGTGTGTGTTATAGCCTCTCTCTCCCTCTCTCTTCTATTCTGGGTCAACCAAGGACTAGCTGTAGCACGTAGACCTCCAGCTCCCTGACGTGGCTACAGGCTGCCATCATAGACATGGAATTTAGAAAATCCCACTATTTCTGAAATTTCCAGAACCACTTCCATGAATACATGAGGGGACAAAACATTAAAGTGAGTGTTGGAATGTCACTTTGCGTGGCCCCGGCTCCACTGCCATACGGCAGTAACTCATCAGGAGGGTGCATCAGCACTACGTCTGAACCTATTTAGGCTCATGCTATAACATCTACTTCAGCGGTTCGCACCAAAAGCAAAGCGAATATGGTTGCACGCACAAGGTTGCTGTGCGAACCGCTAACTTTTCTCGAGCAATTGATTCAGCATCAAGCAATCTCGCTAAAATAATGAAGTTACATTTTTTTTTCCATTTGTCATTGCATCGACTTTGTATGTGTTTCGTCGAGCCTTCGCTTTTGGTGTAAACAGAATATTCAACTGAGCCATATTTTGCCAACAATCAAAACTAAATATGTTTTTTTTTATGTATTACCGTCAAAACATATTAACTCGGAGAGAACAGAAGTATTTCCGTGCCACACAAAGAACTAATTTGGACATTTGAGATAGGATTGGGTGGGATGCAGCTCAGACCTTTGTTCTACTTCCTTCTGCTCAGTATACCTGCCCCTGGGCCTCAGCCTGACAGTCCGCATGCGCCCGTATTTACGAACCAGGGCATTTATGTTGGGTGACGTTGGCACCACTTTGTGCGTTTATACTTCACCGTGTAAATGTTGATCAGATGTCTGTCCTGACCCCCCTCCCCTTCCCCTAAAGAGGTCCGTGTTGGCTGACATTCCTCAGATAGGACTTTGAGATATCCTGCTCTTTAGTGAGCCGCCATTCCTGAGTGGTGACTACATTGTGTTGAATTGCATTGTACTTGTTTAACACACACACTTCAATATACAATTTTTCCATTGATTCTTCAGTAATATGCTGCAATTAAAAATCAATCAACTACAAATGATGCAGTACATTTGTGTCTTAAGTGTGTCACGTTCTTTGGTTTGGATTTCTGAGGCTGTGGTGTAGCCTAGCTTTAATCCCATCGTCAGTGATGAATCTGTCTTCGTGTTATTACACTCACTCTCTCTCGCTTGTTGTCCTAATTCACAGTGTTCCTCCCTGGTGGAGTGTACAGACCGTTTTCCTCATGGAGACACTTGCACCTCATTATGTGTCTGCAGCTGAGCACCAGGGACCTCAACACCCGTGCTCTGTTGTTCCCAAAACACATCATCACTGCACCGCTCACGGACCCTTTTCTGTAACCTATCATATTGTTGCAAGGTTACGCAACGGCAAACTTTTCCACCAGGCTTCATAAAGGATATCCACTTAAAGTTGCCTTGGCAATGTCAGGTGTAAGGTGATGTCGTGTGCTATTCAACCCAACAGTGTGTGCGTGTGATGTACAATGTGTTGTGGTTTGTTGCCTGGCTATTACCTGCCTGGGCTTATGCAGGCAGTGCACTGGTGTGTGTTTTTTGAACTGCTACTCTGAGACTACTCATGCAAAGCGAGAAAGTTCATGGCATTAAACAGACATGTCTTCACACAGCTTATTGACGTTAAACTTCTGCATAGCGGAAAACCAAACGTCATTATTTATGTTCTACTGTTATTCCGTCAGCCTTTCTCCAAAGTTGTTGATCTAACCTTCGAATGCAGGAGCCTAAAACACGGTGGTGGTCACCAACGTAGTTTACACGGCTACTGTTGGCTTTCACACATTAGAAACATGAAACCAAACGGGGAATAAAAAAAGGCAATAAGAAAAATATCAGCGTGGAAATTTGAGACATGTGCAGCTGTGTGCAGTAATGCTGAGCCTTACCTCTGCACCCCACCGAGGCCTCTACGCCATGAGGTGATAGGGGGACAAGATCCAGCATGCTTCCACTAATTCAACCCACATATTGGCTAAACCCCTCAAAGGAACTGACTAACCATTATTATTTTAGTCATATGGTCTACTTGTTATGCCTTTTCTGCGCCAGAGATTGGATTATTTTTCCTATGTGTAACTATGGCTTAGTGTATTTGAAGTAAACAAATCCCTTACATCCCTTACACGTATAACTATAGAGGGGAGATGTGGAAGCTGTGGTACGAAGCCATTTCCTATTTGGTGATGATGTAGCAGTGTTAGAGATGTAGGGATGTGGGTGGTAGGGAGGTAGTGGTGGTAGGGATGTAGTGAGAAAATGGTTGGAAGGGAGGAAGAGGTAATTATTACAAGGTAGCGGTGGGAGTGAGGTGTAAGAGGTGGTAGGGAGGTAGTGGTGGCAGTGATGTAGGGGTGCAGGGTCAGGTGGAGTTGATAGTGAAGTAGGGGTGGTAGTGACGTAGTGGTGGTAGTGATGTAGTGGTGGTAGTGATGTAGCGGTGTTAGAGATGTAGGGGTGGAGTTGGTAGTGAGGATAGGGTTGGTGGTGATGTAGCGTTGGTAGTGAGGTTGCGGTGGTAGTGAGGTTTCGGTGGTAGTGAGGTTCCGGTGTGACTGAGGTTGCACTGCTAGTGATGCAGTGGTAGTAGTGAAGTAGTGGTGGTAAAGATGTGGTTGTGGTAGCGAGGTAGCGCTGTTAGTGGTGATAGTGGGGGTAATGAGGTTGCTGTGTGGCTGAGGTTGTGCTGTTAGAGATGTAGTGGTAGTAGTGAAGTAGCCGTGGTAGTGAGGTAGGGGTGGTAGTGATTTAGTGGTGGTAGTGAGGTAGTGGTGGTAGTGAGGTAGGGGTTGTAGTGATGTAGTGAGGTAGCGGTGGTAGGGTAGTGAGGTCGTAGTGATGTAGTTGTGCTAGTGAGGTAGAGTGGGTAGTGATGTAGTTGTGTAAGTGAGTTTGTGGTGTGAGTGATGTAGCAGTGGTAGTGAGGTAGCGTGACTGCCCTTTTGACTGCCCTTTTGACCCCGCCCACAGCTTGGCTCAGAGAGACAAAGTGCGTATTCACATGCTTGCTTGTATTGGCCAGGCCATGAGGAGTCAGGCGTTAGCCAGTGTTTATGAGAGTAGCCTGCTCTGATCCCATGATAATGCCAGATGTTCCCTTACAAGGCTTCAAACCTCCCTCATCTAACATGTCCATATCAGGTATAGGCTTCCTGTTGTACGAAGGGCTCCGGGGCTCCTGCACTAGCCTGCTCTTTGGCCCTGCTCGATGGTGCCTCCTTGATTAGAACACTGGGAACCCAAAAGTAGGATCAGCAAGCACACGTGCTGTAAAACACGTGGAATTGTGCCAGCGTATTGTCTGTAAGTTTTATAAGTTTGGCAATTGTAGAATGGGAATTGTTTGTCTGCTGTTGCCCCTACCTCACTATCTTCACTCCTTACGTGTGTTCTTTAAAGCAAATTGTTTCAGACAATGATGGAGACTCTATTAGTTTATGTAGGGCCAGGGTATATTTAGCTTCGCTCTGGTTATCTCTTGAGAGGATAAACACTTGCCCATTGATTGACAGGCCATTTACAACATTTATTGTCCCACCTCCAGAGAACCTAGTACTCTTTCCTTTAAATAACCAAGACTTCTCTAACCCACAGTGAGAGGATTCATGTGACATTTTCTCTTGATTGGTTATACGGATTGTTTATTTTATTTTATTTGCTACTTCAAATTGGTAACCAATCTTATTTACATTTCACAAAGACAAAAGCAGTTAGTTTCTAAATCTGGGAGATTGGGAAATGCTACAGCAAAAACTAATTCAGTGTAAGCTATCGTGGTCATCTGCCATAACTTACAGGATGTTGTAAAGGGAGTCAAAGTTTAAAAGGGTTTGTCTTGGGGAAAAATCCCATGCCAGTGTTTCTGGTCTTCCTGAACAAGATAATAGACTATTTTCCTCACACAGCCCTTTTGTTTCATGGCCCATGTCTTAACTGCTATGTTGATGGAAACATGAAAAAGCACAGACAGATATAACCTGCAAGTAACACACACCCCCACACACACACACACACACACACGCACACACACATGCACACACACATGCACAATATGTTCTCCTTGATTGCAGGATTTAAAAACTCCTTTGCTGGATGGTAAATTGTAAGAGGCACCGAAGGTAGGAAGCTGACCTGCTTAGCTATTGAACCCTTGTAAACCAGGGCTTCATACATTTCTATCAACATATTACGTCTGACGGGCTGTGCGTCACAGAATTAATGGTCCTTTTCATAATTGCTTACGTTAAAATTGGATAATCCTAAATCCTTTTATGAACATGTAGATTGGCAGAGCAAAGCAAGCTAAAGGGAGGGAAAAATGACTATTCATGGTATTTACACTTGGGCTCGCTGCCATTTTTAGTAAAGGTCACAACTGCCTACATGCTTGCCAGCTTTTCTTTTTGTGATGGTGATGCATTGCAAAGGTGCGGGTCAACGGAGGATATTAAACACAGATTAAGTGTAACCTGCATGTAACACAGCAAACAGCCAGGCTATTTATAGGGGCATTCCTGAACTGTAACATAAGAGATTCCAAGTAAGCTCTGTAGTTCTCTCATACAGATACACGCATTTCTATATTCATAATAATTTCGACTTACAGATATTGGGTCCTTCAGTGTTTTCTTTATTTTAAAGAGATCAAATGTTTATATTTTCCCTTTGTCCAATCGGATGGATTCAGGCACACATTTTACTTTACTATATCCACTATGCTGGTTAGGCTCAAGCTCTTGGTGTTTTGTTGCAGAGGGTAAGCAAAGTTATCTGAACAGCTCAGTTTTTTTTTGTTACTTTAAATCTGATTAGATTGCTTTGGCTTTCAATCCAGAGCAGCTGTCTGTCGCTATGATGTAGGCCTAAGGTTCCACAGGATTCCATCAAAGGCCTGTGTTTGTTTTTGACTTTGTGGATCGACATACAAGAGGGGGTATAGAGGGAGAATACAGATTTTATACTTACTGTTGGACTTACAAACAGAATAGTATTTTGGAGGGTAATTTCTATAGCTGTTGGCAACGACCTAAAGTCTTTGTGAGCGAACACAGCCCCATAGTTATAGGTCATGTTGGTCGGAAACATGCTATTGTGGCAAAAAGTTCATCATTGACGTACTAAGGTTGACCTTACGCGGATTGTGGAATTCTTGTTGTTCCTGCAAACACGTGTTTGTCATTATGGAAGCTCTGCTAGGCCTGGCAAGTAGCCAGCAGCAGAAACCTTAACCATGAGAGTGGACGCTGACAGCCCGAGTGGAGACCTTGTTTTCTATATGGAATCACCACATTCCTGTTTTCATGATACACCTCGTCAGTCAGCACAAGTCCCATTAGCCCTGTAGCTGTCACAGTTCATTTAGGAGAATTATAATTCATTCTTTCTTACTCTATTTTTTTGAGTGCGATAAAAGGCAAACAAGCATTCGCTTTTCAGAATCCTGTCCAAATGTGCACAATTCAATATTTAGCAGCTCATCAACATTGCATAATTTGTTACCCAGTGTCCTCATTATCTGGTTTGTGTAACGATTTAACAGATCCGCTGTCAAACTCCACAATGTGTTGAGTATTAAAGTATAGCAGCTTGTATGAAGTAAGTAATAAACATGGTTCAATGTACCATGACCAGGACAAATAAAATTGTCAAAACAGAGTTATCAAAATTGAAAGGATGTTGAAACATCCCAGAAAACGTGTCTTCATGAGCACTGCATGATTCACTGTATTTACCAGAGTGAACATTGTAAAAACTTCACTTGATTAAAGACTTGATAGAGTGCATATGTCCAGCTGCCTAACCACAAGCCCCCCTCATTATTTGATTTAAAACACGTCCTTAAAAAGGATTATATATTTAAAACATTCTATCTTCTATTTTATTGGACATTTTGCTTTAGTATAATAAAACCAATTCAATTTTTTCAGATTTTAATTTGTTTTCATGTTCAACTTTTGCCATCATTATTATTATTATTATTATTATTATTATTATTATTATTATTATTATTATTATTATCTTTTTTACTCCAATTTTTTTACAGAGGGCAGGTATTATCATTGTATCTAAAAAAATAAACATTGCGGTGCCTGGACCTACAGTTGAGCACTCTAATCATTTTCTCCTCTATGGAAAGGTTATGAGTATACAAGACCATTTTAGCCCAGTGCGTGTAGGCCTGATTGCTATCAACAAACTCCCAGAGTCTGGTTTATCTTGTGAATACGTGCTTGAAGGATTAACACAGTAAAGAAATGTGGCGGCATTAGGAGACCGCGGAACCACGAGACTCATGTCGGAGGTTGGGAGCTGTCGGGTCTTGTGTGCGTGTGTGTGTCCATATATGTGAATTGGATTGTTTTTTGTTGATCTTTACTTGTTGGGAGGAGGAGGAGTGGGGGCTGGGGTTTGGTTTTGTCATGTCTTGTCCTGCGTCATCGGCTGTGTGCGTCTGGCCTGGTGTTCCTCAGGCAGGTAGCCCCGGGCTGAGCAGCTGTAAATCAGCAATGCTTGCAGCGGCTCACACTCTTGAATGGACCACTGGAAGGCTTTATAGCAGCCCGCGCAGTGCGTACATGCTGAAACACACCCTTCAAATGGCATTCATTGCAAAACTCCCGTCATGGCTCCAAACATTTAGTATACATTCGGGGCACGGAGGGGTTTGTAAATGTGCGTGCATTTAACAAAGCACAAAGCGGTCCCTTTGTGGTTGCCTATTTGTATGTTACACATCCATTTTGAGAGTAGAAATGAATAGAGAAGGAGTGCTTTATCGGTTTTACCTCACCCCAGGTGGACAATGTTTTGCCTTGCCCTCTCTTTGTCAGAGCACTAACCACAAATGCAAATGCCTTGATGGAAGCACACCAGAACGGACAGTGGAGCACGCTCAGCTCTATGCAAAGTCAGGCTGACGTGTACAAGTCGGCCACAACTAGGTGTGTCAACCTGCTGTTTTGTCATTTGATCTTGACACTGTGCTGGTGTCATTGGTGATGAGTGAGCCATATGACGCAAATGGTTGTAAACAAACCCAAACGGTTTAGATGCACGCTATGTCAGTCGAGATGGAGGAGGGAACATGGAGAGCTCTTCTTAGCCTATCGTTACACAGCATGCCATGCATGAGATGGTTATTGGACACAGCATTGACCGATTTTGATAAAGCTATGAAATTGAAACATTGTGTTTTTAAATGATCTCCAGTTTAGCTCTTGAGTTAGTCTAAATTATGCGTACATGACACAAATACTTAAGTCAATTGCTTAGTTTCTTATCTTTCCGTAATTTCAAATTAGCCTTTGTACTTGCAAATTAAAATACAATTCTCTTCAATAAACAATAACAAGCAACATGGAATTTGACTGAAGTTGGTATAATTTTCTCAAGATTAATAATATCTTAATGGCTCATTGTAAATCGTCCTAATCTGTGTCCTTAAAAAATGTATTGAGTCTTAACATTCCCTTTCTTTTCTATTGCACTATTCCTGGGACATTTATTCAGAATTCAGGAAAGACAGTGTTTCAGAATTCAGTAGAGTGTTTTTTTTATAAATTATAAAAAATATATATTTTCATATACAACAGCTAAACGTTTCCCTTAATATTATCTATGATAACTCGCCAGGTCCGATTGTTATTTCAATGTAATTTCAGTAGAGACAAAATCAAAGACTATAGCAAAATAATCCTTCCCCGCTTCCCCCCCCCAATACTACTTCTACTAGGCTACTACAAAAATAATAACACTAGTAATTAAAGTTTATCAGACAAACCTAGTTTAACATTTACAATGTTCCTTTTACTTAGGCTTGAAGCCTGTTGGAGCCTGATAAATACAGGTACCTCTTATTGTATTAATTGTAATCATTTCTGCACGATCACTTTTTATTCTCGCACAAACATGGCCCAGAGCTGACCTCCACTGGGCTTTTGTTTCCTCCAGCAGTACGTACGCCAACTTTCCCCCTCCATGTCTTTGTCCTTTGTCATTATTTTTGCTCTATTGTATAAGGTGATGTGTGGGCTTGCATTAGTTTCAGCCCTTGTAAGACGAGTGTGTGTGTGTGTGTGACGACAAGAGCCCATTCCTCATTATCAGGGCGTGCGTCTGCAGGGTGCTGCTGACGCTGTGTGTGTCGCGGCGCTGACTGACGTCAGCACCGCCCTGCTTCTCCGTATAAACGTCCTCTGGCTGTCAGAGGCAACTTCTCTCTGCCTGCCCCACCCCCCACCAATGCCACACACACACACACACGCACACACACACACACACTTTCTCTCCAATTCTGTTTTCTATACGCACATTCTCTTAAACATGTTATCTCTGTCTCTCTCTCTCTCTCTCTCTCTCTCTCTCTCTCTCTCTGTCACTCTCTCTTTTTCTTTCTGTCACTCTCACACACACACACACACACACACACACACACACACACACACACACACACA
>JAOPJL010000034.1:10975324-10991191 GCA_027123545.1 Trisopterus esmarkii | reverse complement strand
TGCGTGCGTGCGTGCGTGCGTGCGTGCGTGCGTGCGTGCGTGCGTGCGTGCGTGCGTGTGTGTGTGTGTGTGCGTGTATGTATGTGTTTTCCTCTGGTGTTTTAACATGTTCCAGTCAGATTCGGAGTGCTATTTCAATGAAGGGATTCTATGTTTTTATTTTAACTACAAGTATTTTTTAAAGGTAACTCAGGATTCAAGCAAAGTTGAATAATTATTTTGCAAATATTATTGTCATGGGTGTTTGAATACACTTTTAAATCAAAGAAAATTAAATCTGGATGACTGAAGTAGTTTTTAATCTTTTTATGAACAACTTGGAAACAGCAACAAATTCAAGCAATTGAACTCATCTGTGATGGAGGTGTGTGTGTGCTGACTATCTGACACAAACTGTTTGCATCATTCACCATTTTAATGTTTTAGGCGTAATGCTTCTCTTAAGTGTCAGCAGGATGTGCATTAGGGGATTTGCAGCAACGTTCTATGGTTCGGCAAACCATGTAACAGTGTAACCATGAGGTTGGTCGTTGGTCTCACTGTTGTTAGCACAGGTTGTTTTCTTTCACAGTACTACCCCATCATTGAAATTTTTGTGAACCAGCACACTGATATTTAGACAAGCTTTTCATTCTTTCTCTCCTACCGTCTTTTGCTTTGTCTTTTTCTTTGGCTTTCTTTCTTTGTGTCTCTCAATCATGTTGTGTCTGTCCTGCCAACCCGTGACCCAGGCCAGGGTGTACAGAAGAGAACCAGAGATTTTCTTTCCATCTGGTTTGGTTTTTGGCTGTGTTGATTGATTGTTTTTTTGTGATGTGTGACTAGACAGGTGTAAAAACCAACAAATCAACAAATCCCAACCACAGTAGCGCTCCATTTTTATCCGTAAAAACATTCGGCATTCCACCGAAACAAGAAATTTAATTACATAAGTTAAATCCCAGGCTGAACCGCTAGCCCATTATTGTATCATCATTTTTTGATTATGAAATATAAATCATCAAAGTAATATTCTAATGACAAAAATAGGTAGTGTGCACATTTTAATACCAAACAAGTATTTAGCCTCTGCACAAAAACAGTATGTGCATATACATATGCTGTGTTTTCTAATTAATCACCTGATTGCATCTGTTTTATACATGCAGCTGGTATACATGTATTGTACATTGAGTCCCTGTTATTACCTTTTTTCCGCATTTTTATGTTCAATCTATTTCCGGGTCTTCAACTGTGGGTTATAATTTTTTTCTTTTGGTGTTCTATATTTCGGCTTTGTTTAAGCATTTCAGCATCTCCCTTCTTTGTATCATAACCACTCTAGTCCTCGTTGTTTTTCTATCACTGTTGTCTTAGTGTCAGTCCAGTCAACCAATTGTCAACTTGACCCCTTTTATTGGCTGAGGGCTCAAGACATAAACGACACATGAAGTCACGTAACCATGAGGCAGGGGTCAGAGCTTGGGTCAACATAGTGTGTGTGTTGCAGCAGCTCGGTGCACACTCCATGCAGATAAGCCCTCGCAGCCTCCAACCACCCCATCTGTCACTAAACTTGTGATGTTAAAAGTTGACCATTTGTTGGCTCCTCACTGTGCCCACCGCACAGTGTCCTTTGATTGGTTGTGCCATAAATTCATCTACCGATGGCTGTTCCCCCTTATGTAGCATTCAGATGTGTGCATTTATTTAACGTAACAATTCACCCATATCAATGTTGTCGTTGGAGCAGGGGTGATTTTTGTTATTTATAGCTTGTCATAAACCACCATCCAAGTATCTGCAGTTCTCTCTTTTCTTTGTTTCAGAGTGATTAAGTGTGTGTGCGTGTGAGTGTGTGTGTGTGTGTGTGTGTGTCTTAATCAATAAAAAAGAAAGGCACATAGGATATAGTTAAAGGAGAACTAAGCTATGATTAAACCAAATACATTTGATATACAAGATATGATAAGATACAATTACATCATACCAAACATGAATTTGGGATGTATTATAAAAACATATGCTCCATGCTATACTTTACATTGTGGACTTGGTGATTCACTTTTTCTGTTGATTTCCCTTCCAAGAGCGGCAAAAGCAACAAGAACAGCTGGGAGAAATTCTCATGGGTTAAAGAAATGAGTTTGCAGATGTATTGTAATGGTTTCACAAGGAGCAACATACTATAAGTATGCATGGCTCTAATATACAATCTAGATTTCAGGTTGAAGTTTTACGACTTAAATTAAAATCTGTAAATAGAAAAAAAACTTTATTTTTTAAGTACAAACATACAAACAATATAAAATATATTTCAGGGTTATGAACTTAACATACAAATGTGCTTTTTGAGTAGGGGCCATCACCATTTAGTAGAATTAAATGTTCCCCAAGCGTTTCCTGAAGATCACCAATTCTCCAGTGCCATTCTAAGAGAGCATACTTCCACAGAACACAATCCCAAGAGTCTGGGTCACAGTTAGTTCAAATAACGTGGACCATGGCACGAATCCAGCCTGCAACACGCAATGCAGAGTTTTCGTGGAAAATTGGCTCGTCCCTTTTCTTCCTACAGTTGGAACACATTTGTACAGCATATCCCATTTAGCTGGACCTGAGTAAGGTAAGACCGTGACCTTTTGCAGAGGTGGATGTTTCATCGATCATTCACCAGAACTGCCTCGGTCTCCAATAGCACCACGTTCATATTTCATTGAGCTAATCTCTAATCAGCAGACTTTTTTTTTAACTTAGATTTACACATCGGTTTCCAGAATGTCCACAAGTTAAAAAATATATATTCTTTCTTGTCCCTGCTGCTTCATTGTTGTGTGCAAACTACTGCCTACTGCTACAGGACATACGCCTTCACCTGTCCAATGTTAAGTGCCAAATGACGTATCGCTTAATGCATGTAAAGAGCATTAATGCAGAATACATTGGCATACAAATGGCAATATTTCTCTGGAAAGGATGAAGGTTCTATGTGTCTGAACCATGAAGTTTCTTTTCTGTGCAGGACACTGGAGTGTAGACTTTAATGGATTGACATGCTGTACTACTGTACACCTGTCTCTCTGTGTCCGGCGAGGACAGCCGTGTCGGTTGTCTGCGGACGGCACAAATGGAGTAAGGCATGGGCTGCAGGGTCATGCCAAGTTTGGGAGTGAGATTTGGCACGGTTCCTGGAGGGAACTGGAGATGAAACCTCTGGAGCATAGTGGTAAAGAAAAGAAACATTTCCATCCTGGCCAGTTGCTCACCCAGACATTGACGTCTTCCTACAAAAATGAAGGACATAAAATGTTTTAACGCAGAGGCCAGATTGAGCTGTACATGCAACGAAACAGCACTTGGAAGAAGCTACAACACTGCTCAATGTTAGGCTACACGCATTCAATTAATGAAGTGTGAGAGTTGATGATCTGTGAGGAAGAGAAGTCAACTAACCCAGGGAGAAGGGCAAGAAGGCTTCCCGTCGGACAAAGCTGCCGTTACTGTCCAGGAACCTCTGCGGCGAGAAGACCCCGGGATCGTTCCAGTATTTTTCATCAAAGTGCACCGAGTACAGGTTGGTGATCACCATGGTTCCTTTTGGGATTGTGTATCCGTTTACGTTCGCATCCTGGGAAGTGGCACGGAAAATACCCAGGGGTACAATGTTGCAGAAGCGTAGGACCTCGTGCAGAACCGCCTCCACATACGGCATTCTCTGCTTGTCTTCCAGGGAGGGCGCTCTCCCGTTGACCAGGACGCTGTCAATCTCCTGGTGGACCCTCTCTGTTCAAACAAAAAACATAAAAAATCTAAAAAAACTCATAATACACACAACTTGCACCCTCATACATCAACCTGCGAGTGCCTGATTCCTAGTGGCCGATGTGTGACGGTGAGGAGGCCACTTCTCGGTACTAACCTTGTATGTTGGGATAGAGAGCCATGAACAGCATGGCCCAGCGCAAGGTGTTGGTGGTGGTCTCGGTGCCCGCGATGATGAGCTCGCCCACCGAGTAGATGAGGTTCTCCCTGGAGTACGACGTGCCGGGGTCTTTGGCGCTCTGCTCCAGCTCATCCAGGTAGGCGTCCACGTAGTGGCGCGGCGCCTGGGGCACCCGGCCCTGCGAGAAGTCCTCGATCACCTGCTGCAGGAACCGGTAGACCTCGGCCGCATTGCGGAACAGCTTCTGGTGCTTCCCGAAGGGCACGTACTCGATCCAGGGGAAGGCGTTGTAGAGGAGGGCCCAGCCACTCACAGCCAGCTCCACGTTCTCGCTGAACAGCTCGATCATGTGCTGGAAGTTGTGGTCGTCGTACGTGAAGCGCTGGCCGAAGATGATAAGGTTGGTGATGTTGGACACGGCGTTGGTCACCAGGTGTTTGGGGTTGAAGGGCTTGCCTTTGTGCACATCGATGGCGTCCACGAAGAACATGCACTCCTCCGAGATCTTCCTCTCAAACTGCCGTTGGCCGCTTCCAAAGTAGCGAAACGAGTTGCAGGCTAGTTTGCGATGTTCAATCCAGCCCCTGCCATATTTATGGTTGAGGAGTCCTTTGTCGAAAATAGCAAATTGATATGCTCTATTTCAAATGTATTATATTCTCATTGTGAATAAATTAGGTGATATGTTTGTAGTATTATCATGTTTTATCAACTTACCTCCCATTTTAGTCATTTTCTTGAATAAAGGCAAGGAGGGGCGGTCAGCAAAGACTTCACTCTGATGATAGAGGCATTCTCTGATGCAATCATATCCATTGAGCACCACCGTCAATATACCTCCCAGATCCAGACTGAAGATCTGAAAAATAGGTATACCGGTATTATAGTCATGTACAAAGTAGGCCTACTAACTTGTAGTCTTTTTAAAATAATATAAACTTTGAAGATGACATAATCGGATTATCATCACATTATAAGCAGGCTTCCAACGTTGGGTATTTAACAGGGTTAACAATGCATGCTTTAGACACAAAACATAACTTTTTTTCAATTGAGAAAATTGTGCATGAGTTCACTGTGCGTGCGTGCGGCTATGCACGAACGTGCACGCCTTGTAGAGTCCCTTCTGCACGGAAAGTGAACTGGAACAATGTTGCGCGTGATGGTGAGCCATTGTTTAAATATCCGGCCGTGTGCAAATACAACATAAAATACGATATGATAAGGCTACACATTTAAAGAGATAATCGGAACAAGTACCTGTCCATGAACTTCACTTTGTTTCTTGAGAAAGACGTGCGGTTCCGTGGCGAGGGAGTATATGTTGCCTATGACCGGGATGGGTGATGGGCCAGGGGGGAATCCGGCTGGTCTCCTCTGCTTGACGAGCTGGCGAACCAGTAGGAGCATAAGAAATGCAATCACCAAACAGCTCGCAGCTAAGGACGCCTGTCCGTAAGACAGTGACCATAAAGCCCTGAAATCCAATTGAAGCATATTGTGTATATCCCCCTACCCCCTATACTTGTCCTCGCATTCTCTCCGGAAGGGGACTGAGGCATAAGTATCATCTTGCAAGGTTTCGCTCCCCCCGCCTCTTATTCTAAGATTGGCCAGAAAGCCCCTCCACGAAATCCACTTTGTTGAACTTTGTTCCGCTTCTACTAGGTACCGGAGAGGTAACATTCGGTCTGGTTTGTTTGCCCACCCCCTATACATTTCACTTTTACAGTCGTACGTGCCATTATTCAACTAGCTTCTTGCTTAAAAAAAGCCTAGACATCTGTATTCAATGCTGTTCGATAGTTATTTCAATAATGTTATTTCAATAATGTGCCAATGTAAAATCGACTCATATTTTACAAATAAGGGAGCGTCGATCTTACTTCTATCGGCTCCCAAAAACCCTCCCTCTTCTCACGGCACCCAGCCTGTCGAGCTAGGCTGGAACGTCACACAGGTTCACAGCCAGTTAGAGTGGACAGAACAATATTATTAAGTTGTTTTTAATTCTGGAAGTCTCCAGCCTACTCTCTGGGGCTCAAACTTACACATTGCAACTTTACTATTATGTGCAGACAAGGTAGGCCTACTCCCATTGTACTCCTGAGGTAGGACTACACAGCACAATGTTGAGAGTCAGGAAGCAGTGGAGAGATGATATCTCAGAAGGAAGTTGGCAGGGAAGGAAAGTGGAGATGGCAGACCGCCGGACTGACCCAGTTGAAACTCTTGTTAGATGATAGATGGATGGTTGGCCTATTGATACAGGCCTATTCAATATAGTGTAGTAACTACTTAACTATAGTAAAACGGAAGCACTGAACAGTGAACAAGACCTGCCCTTACATCTTTGTGAACCTTATGCGTACATTCATGTGAGTGCACACACTCACACAAATGCATAACACATAGATGATGTATGATACCAAATATTATATGAAAAAGGACTGAATGCACACTGAATAACACATAGCATGCGGTGTTAAGTGGGATATGCAGATGTTAACAAAAAAGGATCACTGGGGAACTATGGGGAACTATTTTCTAAATTAAATTATGTCAGAAGTGAAGTGAAAAAAAAGTATGAATCCATGTTTTGTTTCAGATCAACTTTGACCCACTAAGCCTTTGAGCTGCTGGAAGATGAGGCCAGCCCATACATCCAGAGGTTGAAGGTTAGGGCATGCACTGCATTCCATGCTTGTTTAGCTGTGCCAAAAATTCCTCTTAAGCTTCTGTGCTTAAAAGTAAAGCTGCTCTCGTGCTGAAAAATGCAATTTGTATGAATAAATACTCAAACATACATATATAGATACACACATGTATATATATAAATTATACATAAACAAACCAAAACACAAATCTCAAACACAATGCCAATTTAACCAACATTTTTGTAATTGGTTGTAAGTTGTAACTTTGTTTCGATTGGTTTTCAAAAGAAAGCACTTGATTGGCCAAAAGCCCAAGCACCCACTCATTCATAAACCCATGGAGGTATATATACAACACTCTCTGCTGCTACTATACAACATATTACAAAAGGACTATCAGTTAAATAAATAATATATTACTATTCAACACAAATAGAATTCAGGGTAAGTGGGTATCATATTTTACTGTGAATGTTTATTTTTGTCTACCTTTTGCTATTTTATAGGTATATAGTATTATTTATTATTATTATTATTATTATTATAGTTATTTTATAGCAAGAAGTAATTAATCTTTTTTTTTTGGTGGAAAATGCTCCCAGCAGAGCACAGCTTATTCTGCTAATGAAAAAATAAAAGTAACAACTAATTTTCTCTCACATGCAACCCAGAGCTAAAGTCGAAAGATGCCTCCTTTGATCGATGACTACTCACTGTTGTTGCCTTAATACTAGTACTATGCCAGTGTATTGGAAGCTTTTTTAGAATGTCATGGACATGAGCCTGAATGTTAAGTTTGCAGTGTCTTTGGTTGTGGTATTTTGATTCAGGGGGACGATGGTTGTGCTGAAGCTGTATGCTGTCCTGCTTGTGTATGCACTGGTCAGCATCCAGAAGCCCAGCCTGCACGCTGCCCCGTCCAGGTCACACTCTTTTGGGGATACGCATTTGTAGAGCCTTTTCACCGCTGTTTACTTTCCTGAGGATGCCTCTGTGAAACGGGTCTATTATCATACAGCATACCATTATCATACACAAAAACACATTTTGCTAACAATCTGGCAACCACATATAATATATAATATTGTAAAACTATGTATAATATTGAATATAAAATACTATATAATAAATGTATATATTGTACATAGAAAAATGTCTTAAATGTCTTTTAATCCTGGCTTTCTCTTTCAAGATGCATGTCAACATTCATCTATAGAGATGGAACCGACAGTCTGATACTTTTAATTGTGTGTCTCTCCAGAGCCGCTTCAGGGACAGAGTCAGACCGAGTGTCACTAGTCAGGCATAGCGCCCAGATGCTCCTTGACGCTCTCGTCCAGGAATTCATGCATACCACCTCAGCTGAGCAACCGCAGAGCATGGCTAAAGGAAACAGGTACGACAAGCAACATGACACAGATCCCTTATTTTATTATGTATATATATATATATCTAAATGGATGTTATGGGGGGGGGGTGTATGTGCACTTATATATTATAAATATATGTAGAATGAGTAACATTTCCCTTCTTATGCTTTAATTTTATTCTAGCATTCCATCTGAATAATCATCAAGTCAGGTCGGGAATTTGAGTTGGCAGGCCGATGGAAAAAAATGGAATAACTTGGAATGGAATGGAATAACTTGAAATCTGTCATTTCGCTCATTATATATCATTATATACCTCTTTGTACCTTTTTAGTGAACATATGTAAGCAATAGTCCTTGGCCCAACCAGGAAGTTCAAGAGACCTCTCTGAAGGTCTCAACACGGTCAAAAATTGGTTAGATAAATCAAATCATTTGGCAACATTTATTTCCATTCAAACATTGAATGAATGTTGCAATGGCTATGCTCATTGTGTGCTAACCAATAACTAGAAGTGCACCACATAAGATATGGTGTGACACTGTAAATTTGTTGTCACACTATATGATCCTTTTGTCTCACCAAAAGATGTGAAAGTATATTTATTCATATTTATGGTTCATTATTCATCGTTCATTATTTGTTATAACATATTATTGAGTTTCAGCTTTTATTAAATTGTAAACTTTTGCCAATACTTAAGAATATAGAAAGGGCGGCAATGTCATCCTTTGGGGCATTTGCGCCCATCAATGTACGTCTTCTAAAAGTGCTTGTTTTGGCCACTGACAGGCTGAGATTATTTCCTATCATTGTTTAAAGAATCCATTATTTAAAAAACGAGTTTCTTCAGCTTTCGCTTGATCACTGTCTGTTTGTTATTGTGTCCAAACCAATTGCGCCATGTGACACAGTATGACAACTTTTTCACACAAAGTCCACTCATACGCTACACACTACACACTATGTTGAAACAAGTAATATTAAATATATGTTTTTGTATGCAGTAAATGTCAACATGATCCTTCTCTAAAGCAGTGTGACAGCAGAGAAACGGGCATGCAACACAGCCACATGTGTGACCCACCGGCTAGCCGACTATCTGAGTCGCTCAGGGGGAACGGGGAACAGAAACTTTGTCCCCACCAACGTTGGAGCCCAGGCGTTCGGCAGACGGAAACGGCACAGCCCCTTATGAATACTGGAGGGCTTACGCTATACATGGTATGACCTACACTATTTAAAATACAAGATATGTAAAATTCCAGAAAATACTATGGTTTTGTGTTAAGGTATGGCATAGTTGATATGAACGTTTTTAAACGTTTATTCCAAAGAGGTTGCAACAAGCATATGCTTCTGCATACGTTATGTCATTGTTCTTTATAGAATACATACACATTTTCACTATAAACCTTGACCCTTTTTCCTATTTTTTCCCTCTTCTTTGTAGTACAGAATGGACACTTAAAGGAGCAACAGTGTCGCTCTGAAATAGAGGTATTCAGAAACTTCTGGGATGTCTTGTGCATAGCTTTATGATACGTTATATTATAACGATACTATTACATCTACCTTGTAACTGAACAACACATAAATAGAGTATATCATGACTAGAACAATATAATCATCACAGAGCTTAAGAAAACAAAGATACATGTATTTGCTAATAATTTTGTTGTTTCATAAGTCCTGTATTAGCCTAGTGAATGCATGGGGCTAGTTGTGTATATATTTCCCTCTTCATACAATAACAAATATGTATGTATGAGTATGTCCTCACCTTGATGGAAAAATATGTTTCCTATGTGAGCATGAGAAAAATATTATTATTGTGTATAGAAAAAACAAATGTATTGTATTTTATCAACACATATGTGTTCAACTGTAAAAAGATGGGAGAAGATCACTTCACAGACAATTAAAAAACAACATTTAAATCAATGTTAAATAAAAACCTGTTCTGAAAAATAAGGTCTGTTTTTTGTTGAGACATCACACTAAAACTCTAATGGCAATTTTGTATTTAGGATTCATAGAAAATACATTTAAAAATGATTATAAGAGAATATTTTCAACTTCAGCAGTAAAAAGTGTCCTGAAACTATGCTCATGTTTCTCATCGATACAACATTTGCTCGAAAACAAGCGATGAGTACAATCTGACACCCATATCGATTTATTTTGTGTGCCTTTATGTCTGTGTAAAAACAAACACTGTAACTCTCACCTTTATGAACCAATCCCAGGAGATTCACATTAACTGTTTATTCTATGTCCTAATAGCACCCCTGGGTGTTTTGAAAAGCCGTCCAAATCTCTTAGGCCAGTGTGTAGCAGACCATAAATGTTATGCCTGCCAGTCCTTACTAATTAATGCTCAAGTTCTCTCACTTCTCCTATCCACTCATCCAGCTTGACAAGTCAGTATACAAACACATAATGTTCTTCAGTCCCTGGCACCCTGGTCCCAAGGTTTTAATATTGCCCTGACTATCTTTTTGACAGGCAGCTATAGCTAAATTATTTAGTTTTTCCAACTTTTTTCTCTCCATCCATCTTTCATTCCATGTTTCTTGGGACACAATGAGACAATACAGTGTGCACACACTTGTTTTCCAGAATTCGGGGGGATTTTGTTAACCTCCATAAAGAGTATCGGCCTTCTGCTGCTAGTTAGCCATCTTACATATATAACATGGATATTGCCCCACCTAGTTTCATCATATAGCCTATGTTGGGTTAATAAAATGGAATTCAAATGTTGATGTCTTCACATTTTTGTATAGCTTTCAATACTTTATTACAACAAATACAAATGTATATCCCTATGGATAAAACACACCTTTGTTGGTTGTATTTTTTTGTATTTGCTGGAAATGTGTGCATTCAAGGTCACAAGGTCAATATCTATAAATAATTGTGCCTCATTATCCTCCTCCAACATCCTGAGTCTCTGGTGATTACAGTGTCTTAGGTTACAGTTACCCATGTGTTAAAGCCCAAACAGAGCTAATGAAGGGGACCAGAGCTGCTGTTCAACACAGTTCACACAACCTCAGTGGAACTGTTGGAGATCCCTGAGAGGCATCTGTCACCTACGCCTCCTCATCGTCTATAAGGATGATAAACTCCCGCTTAATTAGAAATGCAGCAGTATCCTCAACTGTATCCTAAAATATAGATTAGTTGAGTGTTATATACTGTAGTTTATAGTGTACACTTTCAATGATCAATTGAGAAAATCACTTTGAATTGGTCATTGTTGGTCCATGTAGGTATTTTGATGAAACTCGATTTTAAGCAATTCTCATATATAATAAAAAAAAAAATGTATTGAACGTCGTAGTGAATTGTTGATATCAATGTGTGTCGCTGTCTGTCTGAAATTACCCAAATATATTAAATGCTTTGAGAAACAAAAAAATCAGATTTTATGGTAGGCTATAACTTAAATTAAATAGGAAATTAAAGTGTAGGTGTTTAATTTCATCCACTCAAGACAAGCGCGTCATCAGTTAAAGACACACCTTCCAGCGGGAAACCCTGTGTTACATCGTATTCTGTTACCCTTGGTAATGTGTGACCTCAGGGGTCACTGTTGCCAATGCACAAGTTTAAAACTTAGACAGGCATGAAGTCGTTCACATGCGGAAACATGCACAAGCTTAAAGCCGGGCATTTCCCAGTTAGTTATTAGTATTAGTTTCCTCAGTCTAAGCTTTATGCACATGCATGTTGCAGAAAATATGTAACTGCTGCCCCTGGGGTCAAACTTTACGATGGGTAGCAGAATACAGTGTAACACTGGTAGTAATGGAAGTTCAGATCCCAGATCCACTGGGCTGCAGTGCCGAGCTGAACCGTATCGAGCTTGGCCGGTACAGTATCGAGGAAAAAACGCCACTGGTCAATTGCACGTTTTACCTAGAGATGAAACGGTATGGCAATTTCACATCACGATTATCGTGAATTATCGCGGTTATCAGAATTATCCAGGTTTTGTTCAAATGTGTCAGTTTCTCAAAAAGTACGACACACACTAAAATTATTTCAAGTTTTACTTTAGAAACCACATCAAAGCAGCACTTAAACTTTTTGATTGTAGCCTATAAACATTAAAATAATACAATGCATTGTTCACAATATAAACTTCATGAAACACAATATTAACTTATGAACCCAATTAACAATTTTGACTTTTGAACACACAAATTCAGGGGAAAAATACACAGTAGTTGAACGACGCCAAACAATAGCAATTGCACCATACGGCCATCAGACGGCGATGAAGAACACGTGTGCTCTCATTGAAGGCAATTTACCTATTTCTTCTGAAACTCTCTTTGCTAGCCTACAATACATTAATTGTAAACACATAGTTACAAACATGCCCAGACACTTGTTTCAAACTTTTTGATTCACTTGATTTACTTGCGATCAAACTTTGAAGACAAAAACAACAAAGGTAATGAATATTTTGGGTTGTTTAAAGAAAAAGTGAAGTTTGTTCTTGATTGTTTTTTTTTTTTTTACCTCTTCAAGTTCTATTCACAGAGTGATTTGGTTTGGACTGTTGGAATGAGGGGAGTCTCAGCTTTCATATAGTTTATAGTTTGTGTAGATCAAATTTCGTGAAAAATTTCGTTTTTACTTGACAGGGGTGTCTCTGTCTGCTTTATCGTGTGTTTTAATCCCTTAAAACTTATTTGAGACACTTCGGAATGAATAAAACATTAAATATGGCACCATAGGCCTTGAGGTAGTTGCACTTGGTGCACACAGATAAGAGGGCGTTTTTGAAGGCTGAATACTTTCTGCTCCCCTGTCAATGCCTTCGGTCATGTTTTTCGTTGAATGCGTAACAAACTTGTCCCAGACACAAAAGTGTGCTAACCGTTGCTAACTTTCGTTAACGTGAGGATGAAAAGGTTACTGTTGTAACGGTTATCCGCAGTTAAATTATCATGGTTTTAATGATAAATCAATTTGACACGGTCGGGATAACCGTCGGGAATTTTCTCGCTGTTTATCGTAAAACCAGTAATTGTTGAACCCTTATTGCAGTGGTTATCAAACTTTTTCTGCTAGTGTACGTTTTTAGTTTCAGACTACCCAGAGTACCCCCTTCACCGGCAGAAAACCTTTTGGGAGAAAAATATATAAAATGAACATAAATAATGTATCAGTGTCCTATTTGGCAGTGTAAGCATGAACATTACAATGGTGCAAATACTCACAATATAGTGACAAACATCACATTTCTTCAATTGTCCATGGTCCAGCTTTTAGAATTGAAACTGCAATACCTGCAATACTCCAAAGTACCCCTGGGGGTACGCATAGGCTACCCCCATTTGAGAAACCCTGCCTTACTGTACAGTGGCAGTAGCAATTTCACTTCATTCATTTAGGTTTAAATGTTAAAGAAACATATATTTCTACACAATTATTTCACTGAATGAGGGCCTTTTTTTAAACTTTGATTATACTTGAATTCCACTCACAATATAACTACTGGTTTTTACCTTCAAAATCATAACATTGAATGTAAAATATGGGTATTAATTTATATATTTAAAGGCCTATGGACGCTCACACATTCGGCTATTATTCAATGTGTGTGTGTGTGTGTGTGTGTGTTTTGTGTGTTTTTATTTATTTAAGATAAAGAATAGACTATTTCCCAGTACTCTATGGTGAACTCTGTCTTGTCTACACAGTTCAACGGTGGCTAAAGGAAACCAGTCCTGGATCCATGAGGAAAACTGGCATCCACGGCAACCCACCCTCATCAGGGTCTCCAGTGTGAGTTCTATATTAACTTTATCCTATTTTACCTCTTATCTCACTATTAGTCTCACAAGTAAGGCTTTAGATTAATTTATAAATTTGTGTCAGATTTCAGACAAGCTCAAATCTGGGTGTACAAAGCGTTTTGCCTCTTTCACTTCTTATATATCGTTATTGGTGAAAGCAAACTTACCAAGCTGTAGTCAACTGTAAAAACGAATGTAAGTGTCTTCAAATGTTTCAAATAAAAACCTTGTAGACTGGTCGCTGTAGAAATGCACTTCTTTAACTCTGTATGAGGTACAAGATGTAACTCCACCCCTTGCAGTTGTTCGACCTCAGTGTTGTGAATTTGTGCTGCCACAGTGTGGTAAAACTACAACCACAATAAATGTAGATGATCTTCTGTTAAGCAAAAGTGGTATAGTGATAACTTGACTAAATGCAAACTTTATTGCCTTATCTGATTGTTTACCTGAAAATTCCACAATGAATATATTAATTTAAAAGAAAACTGCCTGATGCAAATATGTGTGTGTATTTGAGACCTGCAATCATATCAGTTGGTGAAACATTTCATGCAGACTAAATGAACAACGCGGCCTATCAACTGGTAATTGGTCTATCAAATAGTCAATAATATTTGGACCATATCGGATTCCTTCTTTATTCATCCTGTGATCTTATTCCTAGCTGTCAGAGACACACTAATCAGCACATCCAGCTCAGAAGGCTTTCTTCTGCCTGCTTGAAAAACCTTTTCAATAATACAACAGGTTCATATTATATTCATAATGTGGTGAACACTGCAGCCAAATTAAATTGAATATGATTTCAGTGCCTAATTTAACTTCCTACATGTAATTAAGCTTTTGTATTTTATCTGGATGTTTTTTTTCAACTGATGTTTTCAAAGGCCTCCACATTCCAAAATGATCTTATAGACGATATACATTGTATCCAGAAAATCTGTCCAAAATGGTGTTTTGTAATGACCAACTATTGCAATAATTGATATTGACTTTGTATCTGAAATGAAATTGAATATATCTATATTCAGCAAACAAGATATCAACTGAAAATGGATCGACCAATTGGAGTGGAGAATTGATGTAATATCATTTCACTTACCCAAGATGGCAGCAAAGAGCCATCAATCCTTCTATTATCATTACTTACACAGCAGATTTTAATTATTTAAGAGCTTTTGGTGAATATGAACAGTATTCAATATTACAAAATAAATATATTTTTATAAATTACTATTAATTATAAAATATATATAAATAAATATATATAAATAAATAAATAAATATTTTTTATGTCATTTTTAAAATCAAATTACAACATATTGGTTAGAATAATGAATATATTGCAGACTTATTATCAAGGTGATATAATTCACTATAAAATGTAGATTATTGTAGGACGCTAATGTTAAAAACTATAGCAAACCCATTTTCGGCTTTTTATTTATTTCTTTGTTCGGATATATGAAGCAAGACAGCTATGCATCTTTAAAGTCCTGTTGTTAATTTATGATTTTCTTTCAAAGTAATGTTAGTAACATTATTATTATTTTAGCAAGCTTGTTAGCTGAAATCAACACGATTCAAGATACGTGCCGGCCGCTATATTCCACTATTTGCATATTGAGCGTTGGAGCATTTTCTCGCTATGGTATAGAATTATTATTTATATTATTCATCCCCCATCTGCAACATACCAATCCGGATTTTTGGATGAAATGCAATAAATACACTCTTTGACAGGCTTTCCACAAGCCCTGAGAAACAATTCACCGCAATCTCCTCTCCTGAGCCTAGTGCTGCAGAGGACGTCACTCTGTGGCACACCTGCATTCTGATCACTCTTGTCACCGTGCATAACACATCACACTCTGTTTTAACCCCCCCCCCCCCCGAAACTTCACTCACGACTGGGGTTTTATTTACTGTGTGATTTATACATTTCTAAAGACATCATTAAACAGACTACTGAAGGCCTATGCTGTGGCTCGTCAAAGATGTTGCTCCTTGCCCCCCCCCTCCCTCACACACACACACACACACACACACACACACACACACACACACACACACACACACACACACACACACACAC
>JAOPJL010000034.1:10916510-10935875 GCA_027123545.1 Trisopterus esmarkii | reverse complement strand
TCAGTACTTCTGACTCAGTGGCTGTAAGCGGGTTATGATAAGGATTTCAAGTAATTTTGCAAAAATGGCCAAAAAAGCGAACCCAACCTTTAATTAAATAGTTAATGGACACTTTTGTTTGCTAGCTGGCTTCATTTTAACAAATCACCCATCATCTCAAGATTATCTTTAACAGACGGAAGCATATATTTCCCATAATATTCTTTAAAAATAAATAAATAATAATAATCCTTAAATTGGAAAGCCTCATCTGAACTCTCGCTACATAAAAGCTCTCTAAAGTTGTTTATGATTTGTATAAAGTTTATGTAAATACGTGATGGTTTTCGTGCCTCTGTGCGCTCTGGCAGTGCTTCACATCAAGGAACACAGTTTCGAACAGAGACAAGTAAAGGGGCTGTGGAACCCTTTTTCCCCTCCTTTTTCCTCCTGTACACAACGATGTCTGTCTAGCCCCAGCCGTGACTAAAGTGGGTTTGATTAGCAAGTCTCTAAACCTTGGGTACTGTGCAGAAAAGAGGCCAGCTGACACTCGGCGCAAAATCAAAAGCTTCACTGTAGAATCAAAAGATTTCAGTGTGTCTCTGCATAAACATGAGCACAGCAGAGACGGTGATGGTGGGCTGCTCGGTATGTGCGTCACCTGACATCACCTCCCTTACACACAAACACTGTAGTCACACATCCCAGGTGAGATTATCCTTAACCGGAGGTGAAAGAAAATAACTCCTATGGGAGCCACGTGTCTTATGTATTGTGAATGTCTGTTATGAGACGGATCCCATTAGCCGCTTGGTATTTAGATCATTATCTCTTTAGTACTAAAACTTTTTTTTTCTGGCTATTTGATTATTTAAAGAATTCGACTGATGGGCATTGTATTGCAACATTTTCAAGTTGCCATACTTTCATAAATATTGTATCCAAGCGTAAAGTAATGCTACAGGCTTAAACCCTTTAACATTGTTAATATATGTCTACTGGTACAAGTTACACACCCCATATCCTGTTTTACCATTTTGTGTTGTACTTCACCTTAAACTTGATTTTTGTAGCGTTACAAAGTCGCACAGAGATAAACAGCAGTTACAATTGGGTTTAATAGTTGAGTATGTCTTCAAATCACTAGCAGATATTAGTTTCATTCCCATTTGATAACAAAGGTTTTGTTTCTCAGTCAATGCATATACATTTTTTGCAATGTTGCTGAAGAATCTTAAATAATGCACAATTTCCAGACTATCAGCCTTGGAAATACAGAATGCA
The DNA here is from genome assembly GCA_027123545.1 of Trisopterus esmarkii. Taxonomy (NCBI): domain Eukaryota; kingdom Metazoa; phylum Chordata; class Actinopteri; order Gadiformes; family Gadidae; genus Trisopterus; species Trisopterus esmarkii. The sequence continues at coordinate 10,934,609 of JAOPJL010000034.1, read as the reverse complement.
CTTTGACCTTGCCTGCTTGGCCATGATCTCTGTACAGCTGCCGAGGCATGGCCTCGTTCAAAGGGGACGCGGACTGGTGGTCACTGTTTACACGGCCCCGCTGGCCTGTTCTGCTAGTGGGGATTCTAAGTATGGCTGATGCATCTAGGTTTCGACGTATGGTCCTGGTCCAGTCGGGCAGCGTTTTATTGGATCCCCTTTTTTTCTCTTTGGACATAAACGTGATAGCCTCAGTGATAGCTGCATAGTGCGATGTCCACAAAAGTATTGTCTCCAACTCTGTTAAAGGTTTCTTATTGCGGAAGGCATAGAATTGAAATCCAGCACCAAAAAACGTCCATTAAGGATTCTAGAATGCGCTACTATCTACTCACTAGAAGAATATAAAAGAGTTTTGGGCTAAGAGTTCTCGAAAGGCGGGGGGATATGTTATCCTCATGTTTCTGATCCCTGGCAACTTTTTTCCTCTTTTTAAGCTTTTAACACCTTTAAACATCAAACGCATTAGGAACACTGTGGATGCCATTTTGTTCCTCATCCATGAATGATTAGCCACCAAGAGAGCACCGTCTCTACGTGGCTGCACAAAGCTACACAGGCTATCGTATTAGCGCCAGCGTTGTTTGTGCTAAATGTCATCGAAAGAGACAGGTCATTTACATTTTTGATAAAATGATCCTGCATATTTTATTTGTCTTGAAAATTAAAGAGTTCTTTAATCATTGTGGAAGGAAGGGACTTAGCTGGCGTGCTCATGTGTTTCTGATTGCATTAGAACTGATGTGCCGTAGCATGATGGATATTTAATAGTGGCGCTGTCCCTCTGTATCATGTCACAAGCCTGACACACACAGATGCTCCCTAACTCTACTGGCCGCACAGAATTGCTTTAATTATTAGTCCTATCATCTGGGCTTGTAGGGTATAGGAGGGCTGTTGAGAGGAGAGGAGTGGGGAGGGGAGGATATAAGAGGAGGAGACAGGAGATCAGATGAGAGGAGGAGGAGGGCAGGAGAATTAAAGAGAAAAGGACCAGGGAAAAGAGAACATGGGGGAGGAGAAGCGGCGATTTTGAGGTACACTTATGGATGAAAAGAGCAAATTTGTTGTTTTTTAAAGTATTTAAGTGAGCTTGCCAGGCACTCGGTGGTGAGGAGCAAGAAGATATGATATCAAAGTGACAACTATACCCTGGTTTGGTTTGCTTCACTATCCCTCTCGGCAGGCCTACTGGAGGGCCCTAATTGCTGAGTATATGTGTAGAGGCTCTGAAGAGCCTAGGGCAGCCCTGTAGTGCCCCAGGCAGTGTGCTGATCAGACCTCCCCGTCTGCACCGCTGTCATTCCACTCAGCCACCGTAGCGTTGTTTTGACTTCCTTTTGCCAGATTGCTCATGCCGATATTGGTACCTAATAAATCCCCAAAGAAGACAATAGTTTCCCCACAACCAGCATTGTATTACCCTGGCATTGCAATTTACATACTTTACTATGTATATACAAAGGATACAATGAGGAAATAAAAGAGAGCTCTCTTTTATTTTTATGCAAGCCAAAAGATGAGAGTATCAAGCCGAGGGTTCTCTCTCTCTCACGCTCTCTCTCGCTGTCTCTCCTGATTCAATGCTTTTTTTGGGAAAACATACATTTGCATTGCCAAAGCACAAAAGTTTAATAAGTTCCATGTAATACAAAATAATATTAGTGAAAAATAGCTAATAATAATAATAAAAAAAGATATATATTAATACAATTTAAGGACCAGAAATAAAGTAAGACTATAATATTTGATAAAGACATCATGTTCGTGATAGGGTTTAGTTAATTTAATTATATCTCTTTTCTCTTTCTTCTCTTCCACTTCTCTTTATCTCTCTACTCTCTTATCTCTTTTACTCTCCCTCGTTCTTTCTCTCTTCTCTCTTTGTGTTTCCCTTTCTCTTTTAACTCGTCTCTCCTTTCTCTCTTCTCTCTATTATCTTTTTCTCTCTCTATCTCTTTTCTCTCTCTCCTTTCTCCCTATCTTCTCTTAACATCTCGCTCTCCTCCTTGAGTTATGTTTTCATTTCATTTAATCTTTTATTTGGTTATTCTCACATCTCGGCAGTGTTTACAACCGCCATTACAGTCCAAACTGGTCAAAACAAGAGACTCAGCCGACTCTATGCATGCTGCATGAGGAGCCCAAACGAAACAGATTCATCTCCATGAAGTGCAACTCACTTCCACCTGCTGGGGAGTGAAAGAGCTATCTAACTATCCGAAGGCTTTATGCCTCCATTGACAGCCAGGTTAGTTGCCTGAGTGCTCAACTCCAGCAGCTAGTGTGGAGTATAGAGACAATCATCCTCTCTTCTATAGTTCTGGCACCAGCTACAGCCCATGGCCAAATGCCTTTCCTTGCTCCTCAACCCGCTCCAGCTCCAGGATTGATCCTATCTGCTTTTCACCAACAGTTTCTGCAAGATGTTTGACAAAACTACCCCCAGTCGAGTGGCAGCAAGAGAGCTGATGGCGCCAGGGCAAGCAGCGTTTTCCGACATTGACTTCCGCACCTCGGCAGCTAACAGTCGTTTACATGACACTCTTGGGTTAGTCCAACTATGCTTTGATTATTAAGATGCATGTATACACCTAAGTCAAGCCATAATTGAATCGAATTGGGTTTCTCATAGTCGAATTAAGACCCCTAGATTATTCGACTGTTAGTCACATTGAGTGTGCATGTACGGATTGGGATTGGATTATACATTCTGCGCATGTTTGTGATCTTTTCCGGTGGCGAAGGAGACGATAGTCGTGTTGTTTACGCCGTCGGAAAACGAGAAACGGCGATTTATTTAAAAAGGTGGTACAGAAGATGGAGGAAGCTGGTGAATGTAGTTACCCACTATAAGAATTGTATCCCTGGCCGCGGGAGTGCGCATGGCATGCATTCAGTAAAGGTGGAAGCACACAGACACTACGCTTCGATTTCACCCAAGGCTGAATTAAAAGTACATGTTTTTCTAAATGTGGGTCATGAACGTTATAACCTTCACGTTATAACGTGAAGGTTATAGAGTAGTAACTTCGTGCACATCTGTCAATAAATGTTTTTTTCTCCCGACGTGTTTACGATCTTTATTCATTCATTGCTCCGTGGCCGATATTCTCTGATATTATGAATCTTAAAGACTGCGTTCTCAGACTCTCTGATACTTCCACAACAAGTAAAGACTTATAGTGGGGGTTATCTCGCCCATGGGGTAGAAGGAATTGGGGGAATGCCATATACGGACGGGAGGCGGAGCGGCTGTTCCGACGGGAGTAATATGTTTTCTGTAGAGAGCTGTCAATTCACTTCAGGTGCATATCATTTTTCAGACGCTCCATTGTTCTCGGTCATGTGCATACTCCTCCGGCGGTGGAGCAGCGGGAGGAGTCCAGCTGAAGGAGCTGGCTCTGCCGGGAGTCTGCATTCTACCGAGAGGTCGGAACAATGAAGCGTTGAAGAAACGATATGGGCCCGAAGTGAACTGATAGCTGTCTACTGAAAACATCGCTTTCTCCTCCATGTCACGTTTCAATCTGGACTTCAGAGAGTCAAAGCCAAAGTTCCTTTTCCCCCAATTCCTTCTCCCTCATGGGCGAGCTAACTCACACTAGGCGTCTTTACTTGTTGTGGAAGTACCAGAGAGTCGGAGACCCAACGCAGTCTTTAAGATTCATAATATCAGAGAATATCCCCGTCAGTTGATTGATCCTGCCTTTCATTGCTCTCAGGTCATCCATTAGGTTCACACCTTTCTTCTCTCCTGTCACCCTGGAGTACGGTTAACTCATTTGTCAACTTGTTTGTCATCAAGCAACACTTCTGGTGGCTGTCTATGGAGAGAGAAGTTGGGGAATATGTGGCCACCTGTCCTGGAAGAAGAACTCCTGAAGGTACCTCCTGGTCTGCTGTTCACCTTCTGAAGGTAACACCCCCGTTCTTAGGGTGATGGGAAAGATTCTCCAAGATGTTGCACTTAATTTCTGCTGTTCACCAAGGAGACGAATGTCCATTTCCATGAATTCCGTATGGATGTGGGGCCACATCGGGGGCCACAGTTGATCTCTATCAGGCTTTTTGTTATCTTCTTGATGCCACGAGCAGTCTCTCCTCTGGGTATCCACCTCGAGCGTATCCTCATATGAGTAGAGTGCGCACATAACACCCTTCAGTGTGCCTACGGTAACCAGCCGTCTTATTCGTCAGTGTCGGTTCCCATCGGTTGCTCCTCAGAAGCTCGCCCTCATCTACTGGCCCGGGCAGAAGGTCTAGCTTTCCACTCTGGACTTTCCCCTTTGAGTAGTAGCCAGCAAATTTGCTTCCCGGTTTGTGGGTCTCTGACCAGTTCCAAGGTGATTAACCCAGTGGCTGTGCAATTCATGCTCCCCAGATCCCTTAGAGGCCCCCCCCCAAACGTTCCATGATGCATGAGTCAACCCTGTGATGGAGAGTCCTTTAGTCCATTTAGTCTGTGTATTTTTCTCTCTCTCTGTCAATTCTTTTTTTTTTACAAGCGTTCCTGAGACAACACTTTTGTCTCTAGTTGGCCGGTATGTCGGACTGTCTTCTGAGCTGAGTCCTCTTGCCAGTGTTAACACCAGCCGTTACATTCTTACTCCTTTCTCTCACTCTGGCTCTCTTTCTCGCTCTCTTGCTCTCTCTCTCTCCCTCTCTATTGTTTCTCTCTTTTTCTCTCTCCTCTCTTATCTCTCTCCTCTCTTTCTTTATCACTTTTCCCTCGCTCCTCTCTCTCTTTCTCTTCTCTCTCTTTTTCTCTTTCTCTTTTCACTCTCTCTCTCTTTTCTTTTTCTTTTATCTCTCTCTCTCCACAACGCTCGCTCTCCCTGGCACCTCCAGAATGTGGGCCATCTGCATTGAGGGTGACACTGCTAATCACAGCCATAGAAGCGGCCTGACTGGTGTTGCTGGTGAACAGCCAGCCCAGCAGAGTGTGAGCATACTGAGTAATGCTCACCACACAATGACTCTGTCTGGGCATGCCAGGTCCATAAGCCTCCACCAGCCACGCCCTTTTCCTCTACGCCCTCACAATCACGAAGCAGCAACATGTGTAGGACTTCCTGTCAATTCTCTACGTTTTGGTCAGTGTCCCAGAAGCATTCATTGCAATAGGCAGATGATAGTCGTCAGTCATTTCCTATTTCCCCAATTGAAGCGGCTGTTTTTTGGCTATTCACGCCATTGTCTCTAAAATTAGATCATTATCCATTTCTTGTCTCTTTATCAGTGTTTTTGTTATTTTTTCGTTTTTGGCGTCTATAAATTCTTCAGTTGAGAATGTCAGTTTGTAGGTATATTTGTGTAAAACTAGAGAGTTCACTAACATTTTTGCAGTTGTAATTCTTTGGGTTGCAATCTGCTGCTAATTCATGAGTACAGACCACACCTTTTACAATGCAAAGTTAGTGTATTGATGATGAGGATGTCACCAGCAGGTCATTGGAAGATGAAAAATAAAAAAAAATAATGTTGGTGTCTGTACAAATGTACAAACCCCTTCTAGAGCTGGAGAAATATATAGTAGGGAATATACAGGGAGGTGGAGAGTATGAGTGAAAAATGCTACGAGGGACAGGTAGACAAGAGGGGTTTAAATACAGGAGCTTAATTTTTCAGTGGAATATTTGTTGTGGTCTTTTACTTGATAGAACTTTATTGAGAGGCTGTCGAATCAAGATGTCGCGGTCGTTGACTACAATTCTTGAATGATGTCATTATATTTGATGTGATGTGATGCAAGGGGGTTTACCCTATTAAAAGAGGTTCACTAAGGTAAAAATGCTTAAGTCGACGTGGAACGGGAAGAGAACCAACTGCCTTTCAGCCTGGTGTACCAAGTGCATGGAGCAAAGTAAAGACTTTCACAAGGCCAATTTGATGTGACCTCAGAGCTCGGTCTTCCTACAATAGCACAATATTAATGTCGAATAAAAAGGAAATTACAAGGAAGCGGCTTCCAAATAATACAAAAAGACTTATTTTTATTTGATTTTTTGAATTGAATGGTGCACAAAACGGGGCTTATCTAGGGTGCACAGACAAGTCGATTTTGTGTCTTTACTTTCATACTTAAAAAGGTGCCACGTTGGCACGGTTTATCGGTTCCATATTAACACAGAGGAGACCTGCAGTCTATGCTTGGTCTATGGCTTGTGAATTGTTCAAATCCATAAAAAAGTGATTAATGTTAATATAAGGTCAGTTTTCTGTGCTGTATCTACGTTTATCTACAATCTTTAGAATTCAATGTGATGCTGCAATGGTATCATTCATAGTGAAGTGTTTAATGTCAGAAATGTGCCCTTAAATGGAACAATTATCAGAAGCGCAGGACCTAGCCTAAGAGACCTCCTCCCTTGCTTTCGCCCTCTCTCCCTCTCTCTATTTATATATTTTTTGACTTCTGGATAAAACAGATGCTGTTCTGTAGCTCCACAGGACACATGGCATGTGGGGCCTGTCAGAAAGCACTCCATTCTAATGTGCTGTGGCTTTTCAAAAGCCAATCCCATGTAAGAAATAAAAGCCCAGACAACCACATTACTGTCCAACCTGTCAGCTTTGTTAAATATAAGATCCATTCTGCTTCGCGATGCCTTAAAAGCTGAGCTGGCAGTCGGAGCTGGGGAGGACCGGGGGGGGTGACAAAAGCAGATAGCTGCAGCTGAGATTTTTGCAAAGGAGAATGGACACTTAAATGTATTTTTATAGGTTTACAAGGAGTTCATTCTGCTGCCCCATGAATCAATAATAAGTTGCGTGCTGGAGACCCAGGATACAATTATCCACCCTGAAGTAGCTCCCTTGTCACTACAATGAGCTCAGAAGTCAACATGCTGTCTGGTGCAATGGCATTCATGTCCTCCTGCAGCCTCAGTGGGCGCTCTCTCGGGGCAGGACGCATCCAAATAACTTGGACCTGCACATTCCCTTCTGACCTGAATTACTAAAAAAGAAAATAATCAAAGTGAAAAAAATGAGACGTTGTAATATAAATAAAATATTATATAAAGTATAAATCAAGTGTACCTTGATGGGAGAGAAAAAGTTATAACTTATTCAAGGACATCTTTATTGAAGAATGTGCACAAATGTATGAATATATCATATGTAATGTATTATTACAACAATGCCCCTTAAAATACTTCATGTACACAGCGCCACCGGAGTGACTTAATAGTAATCATATTTTGTTTCCATTTGATAGAGCAAATCATTGCTATCAAACACAATGTTCTGGTTTAATTCACACATTTTCGTATATTTCACCAAGGATATAGCCATTTTAAGTGCATCAGACATGGGAAGCGGAAGCAGCTGCCGCTTGGATTTGCTGAGTCCAGATGGTGGGTCCATGCTTCAGATGAGTTCCCCCAACGTCTCTCTTGGATATTGAGATGTTTTACGCTGCCATGAAAACCTCATTGCTTGCATGAAACATTCTGGAATTCAATCAAGGCAGATCCTTAGTTGGTTTTTGCACGAGATCAATGCTACGAGACAGTCTTTTGTTATTCAATGAGTTGCAGGATCGAAGAAAGGATTTTTTTTTTTTTTAAAGAGCATCTAAGCAGAGACGACCGCTGGGGGAGGGAAGGCGGGGGAGTGTGTCGGGGGCCGCAACGAGTCGCATAAATAAATAAAGTCAAATTTGGCCACCATATAATTGGGATAAGATGATATTCCCTTTGCTGCCTTATTCTCCATTGAGTTAAATGAATCTATACTCATTGATATGGGTTTGTTGTTTGCAGCCGTGGATCAAATGTGTGAAGTGAAATAAAATATCGGTATCAAGATAAAAATACAACCAAGATACTCAATATATACATGTTTTAAAATAGAAATATAGTTAACCAAACATTGTATATGCAATATATTTTAGATATTTAAGAAGAGAGATCATGAAAGTGACCTGACACTAACTACTGCAGACTGTTGCTGATTGACACAAATTGCAAGATCATAAGTACCTTCATATATGGGATGGTTTATTTTGTAGTTTTCAATCAGATGCACAAAAACTGGCAGGCAATCCTCAAACATGCACATTTTATTTCACTAAAATCTGAAAAAATACAAATATTGCAAAACCAAAACAGTTACAAATCAACCTAATATTTCGTGCACTAATGAGATGAACACATGTTCCTTACGGTTTCTGAAATAATTGATTCCTTTTAATGATGCTGTGTACAACACTACATTTACAAACAAAGCGGTGTGTCAATGCCTCATTGTTGGTATCTAGTTCTGCATCACAAATACTAAAGGAGAGTAATTTACTTTGAGTCTTGTGGCAAACAAGAGCCATTATACGACAGAGGTGAAAATATTTACGTGTAGCATCCATCACCCATCACCCCTCTGAGATCTCAGTAGAAACATCCACTGAGAGGCTTACTGTGAACAAATCACAGCCATCACAGCCTTCACAGTCTGTCTTCACAGACTATCAGAGGCCTTCCCAAATTATCTACCAAGCGCAATTAGCCGGCTTTAATTGTCAAATATGAGCCATATGAACTGGAGATACTGTGATGTATTATAGCAACTGCAGTCTCTCTCTGTTCTCTTTTCTCTCTCTCTCTCTCTCTCTCTCTCTCTCTCTCTCTCTCTCTACACATACATATACTAACCTTAAACTGTGTGTGTGTGTGTGTGTGTGTGTGTGTGTGTGGATGCATCTTAGTGGTGATTTCCAGTTGTGAGACCTCCATCTGGTCAGACAAATTAGAAATAAACCTGTTTGGCAGACTCAATTTGGTTAGAACAAATGTGAGAATTGAAAGATTGTTTGACACACTTTCATGAAAGCCTGCAGAAACATCTTATCCTTTAGCATGGGGTAATGGCTGCTTGTTGTTGAATTCAATTGGAGAAGCTATTCATACTGTTGTGTGATTGAAAAGAAAATTGAATCCTTTTGATGTTATAAATGTGTCTATTACCACATTTGCACACAACATTTCTATGGAAATTATAGAGAAAAAAGTGATTCTCTGAAAGAAATGTTTATGAATGACATATTAATTTATCTTCCAGTCTGAATCAATGTGCCTTTTACGGCTTAAAAACTATATGCTTTTTCGTAGGAGCACCATGGACTGAAAAGATCAAATTAAACTATGACTTCCCTTAACTTTAATTCATGTTATGGAAAACTTTATTACACATACAAAATACATCATTGCATAGCGGTTTTCAACCTGTGGACATATACATTTCGGTTTTACAGTCAAATAATTACACCACCAAACATAAAGGCAGGTCAAGGTAAGACATTAAATGGACGTCATGCTATGACACAACCTAAATTCGATCCACAATTAAAAATGTTAAGGAACCGTAACATTTAAGCACAACTGTTAAGCACAAATGTTACGCAGTACATGATGATCCACATTTTGACAATGGTTGTAAAAGTCAGATGTCACTTAAAATGTCACCAGATTTAACCCATGTATTATCTTGATTGTCTCTCACCTCCTACTAAGAAACTCAAATATAGTAATAAAGTCTTTTGAAATGAAGGAAACTACTTTTCTCAGCGTATCACTTCAGCAGCAGCAGCCACAATAATTTATTGACCTGAACTGCTGACCAGGTAAGTCCAGAACAGCTAACTTATAATGTTAGCGTGTGTACTTTATATTTGAGGACATGTTATGTCATCATCTCGAAGGTTAAGTGTCTTTGCATAGCAAGTACATTGTTGTACAGTGGTTTTCGTGCCTTGTGCGCTGTTGTATTCATTTTCAGGCGCAGTAAAGAACTGGTCCATGTGGAGCAATGTGTCCGTGTGACGCGTTGTTTAAAGCTAGCCCCTGCCAGGACGGTTGTTGTGTTCAAATGGGTTTGAGTGTTCGAGTGAAAATGTGATGTTGTTTTGCGTTCCATTGGTCTTTCTGTGTTCTGGTCCTGCTTTTAATTAATTTTTGATTTATCTGACAATATCTTGTCAGATACTCTTTGTACAATAGTAGGCAGAGGCCTTCTGTGTGGGTTAACAATGCATTACAATCCGATCAATTTGTGTCGCATTAGAATTTGAAAAGATGATGTATATTATAAAATCTGTTTCAACTTCATTGTAAGATTTAGTATTGTAGGGTATTCTGGTATAATGGTCACTTTTGGGTCATCGACATGAAGACTTTGCCCAACAACCCCAAAAATCAACGTCATGTGCAGGGTATCAGGGATGGTAATATAATTATAATATATATGATAATTATTCATTTAAAGCTACAGGTTTGTTTTGAATGCTTATTTGTACAAAAAGCACTGCTTTTCCATGTATAACATATTTCAATTGTGGGCCTTCGATGACGTTGGTATGTTAAACAATGTTGAAATAACTTTCCTATCTACCCCTGAAAAAGGACTTACGTCCCTTCGACACTGACAGGACGATAAGATGTTTGGTGGGCATTGGTGCATGTAATATTTTTAATCGAATAGCATTGTGTCCTTCAAAATGACACGGCCCACTTGAATTTGCCTCATGGCACACTACTTTGAAAACCTTAATAGATGCAATAACAGCTCCTTCAATGTTTTCAACTAAATAATTATTTATATCCCCTTATTTTGTATCTGACATTTGTATACTGCCACAGCAGTATACACAGTTATCAGAAACACATGCATCCTCTTCAGGCAATATTGGTGTACCAAAATGTATGACATCTTACATCTTACATTCAACATTTTGTCTGCTTGTGCGTCCTAACTGGGATAATAATATTTGTTCTGTCAAGTGCCTTATACAAATCTGTGTGTGTTGATAAGCTTTTTTGGTAAACCTGCCCCTTATGATGAAGTAGCTCCACTTTTCTGTCCATAATTTGTGTTTTTCAAGTGGCTGATGGGATAAGACGGTGTGCCTGCAACTTTGTGGCAATAGTTAGTGGAGTGTTTGCAAGTCAAGGGCAAGGGCTTTCTAGTGGCCAATAACCATCAGTTTTAGGGGGCACTGTCTTCGAGGGGCTTCACGTTTTAAAGTGGACCAACCCAAATAATGAGTGCTCGTGTGATGACCTTAATTAAGGAAATATATGCATGGTATCTTAATGTACAATATTTTCTAGTTGGGCATTTGTTTTTTACTACTCAATGGTGCAAAACTTGTGAGGGAGGAGGTGAATTGTGAAATGTGGATAGGGATAATGTTTCTTTAAAACTTCAAAATTACAACAAATTATACCCATGTTTATTTTCCTGTTGCAATGCACATAAAAATGACAAAAAATAATTATTTTATTCACAATAAAAATACAATGGAATAGCCATTGAGATGGGAAAACATCTCAATGACTATAACCACCTTAAGGAAATAAAAAATCACTATCTAGGCCTAGCTTGCTAACTTCAACCAGTAAACTTATATTGAGGTATTATCCTCAGATATCAATAACTATAGCTAACATTAGTAAAATAATGTCAATTTGTGTAGAAACCCTTTTGTGGGGATCTCAAGAAATGTTTTATTTACTATAAATGTAGATACTGATCATTTTAATCAGTTCAATGTAATCATCATATGTGTGATCAAAAGAAGAGTAAGCATTATGCTCAGAAGTAATCCAATCATTTATTTTCAGGACAGATTTGTGTAGCATATTGGATACATCAGAAAGCAGATGGCAAATAATTTCTCCACACTTATTACATACAAAGATGCACAAAGTTTCCACCCCGCAGCACATAAAACCAAAACAGCATGATTAAATACAAATATCTGACTATGTTATATGACACGTAAGGACCATAGGATCTGATGAAATATCTCTGCAGATGAAATGCAACAATTTGGATGCTCACTCAAGTATTTAATTGATTTTTGTTTTTATTGAAAAACTGTATATGATGCATGAATGGTCATGTACATATAACATTGCATATATCTATATATTTTTTGGTTTTGTCGTAATTTTAGGAGAATTGTCAGAGGAAGGGTGTGAAAGTGTAGCACTGCGTTGGTTTGGCTGTTAATATGATGGATGTGACCTGAGGACAAGTGGATATTAATTTGCATGTGATTAGCAGGGCTGTGATTGAGTGGATACACAAGTGGTGTGCTGCAGTGTGTTGTTACAGTCTCATGAGCTCCTCATCCGGTGTGTGCGTCTGTGTGTTTGTGTGTTTGTGAGTGCGCCTGTTTGTGCGTCTGTGTGTTTGTGTGTTCATGCTTGTGTGTGTGGCAGTTTGTGTGTGTCTGGGTGTATGTGAGTATGTGCGTGTGACTGTTACACAGGCTCAGTGGCTGCAGGTGTGAAAGTAGCCCAGGCTGTGAACTCCACACACTCCAACATCCTCTCTCACTTCCTCTCCAGCTCGTTTATTTCCTTTTTTTCTCTGATTTGGTTTTACACTGCAGCGCTCCACTCATTTGCATCTGCTCCTGACACCCTACCACCAATCACAGGCAGCCTCTTCAACACTGACACGCAAACAGACACACACACGCATACACACACACACGCACACACACACACACACACACACATACACATACACATACACACACACAAACACAAAAATGTGACTTCTTTGGAGTTCTAAGGTTACAGAGTACAGACTCCACCAGCTGTTTGAGCTGCTTGATGGATTACGCTTCACCACAGAGTTTAGAGATAACCAGAAATCCAATTTGAGAGTTCCAGCGGGCTGTGTTTACTTATGCGTGAAAAGTATAGTAAAGGATTTGTCCACCGATATCTCTGAGAGTTGTAGGTTGGCTCTCCCAGGGGATCAGTCCATGGTTATGCACGTAAAGTTGTACCCGAGCCCGGGGTCATGGGGTCACGTGGATTTGGATGAAGCCATTAGAGGAAGATCTCACATCCTGCTTTAAGATTTCTTTCACTTCTCTTTCGGTTTGTTCTTCATCGTCTTTCATCTCCGCCCCTACTGTCTTCTGCTTTGTAATCTGTCCTTTGTTCCACATCACAATTAACCTGAATAATAGGTTTGTGATCTTTTCCAACGTGAAGTCGGGCTGGTTTTGTGCACTCGTTAAATCACCTAAAACCCACCTAACAACACTTAATCCCCTGCTGTCACAAACTCATTCCTCTGGTGCGGGATTAGCAAAAAAAACAAAAAATTAATTTGCTGGCAGTGCGAACCCGCCAACCTGTGAAGCCAACACTGTTTAATCTCCCTGTCTTACAATTCAGGGACCTGGAAAATACCAACACTAAATAATGTCATACTATATTAGGGGGCCGGTTTAGAAAAGCGCTCATAATGTTCCATTTTATAACCGCAGGAGTAATTGAGTCCCTTACTCTCCGCTTCTCGCCGTCCATCTTGAGCCCAGACAGAGGAGAGGACGTAGATGTGGACGCAGCCCGCACTGGACATGGATTTCCTGACGCCGTGATGGAGTGTGACACCTCTGGTTCCACTGAGGCGACGTGACTCTTCATTGGGTATTCAGGAGAAGTGCTTGGCCATTTGCCAATCGGGAAGCGTCCACTGACCTCGGGTATCGTGAAAAAGCGCAAATTGACTCACGTGGCAAAGTGGTGTCAAAGTGAATGCAAGTTTACGCGTCAGACTCGATCGGAGTCGGGGAAAACGCGGCCCGGTCGGGCGGCGCTTGTCTGACAACGCGCAATTAATTGACAGGAATGAAAATGTGGATGCATTATGTTGCCTGTCAGCCAGAAAATGGCTGTAACGCATTATCTATGAACCTGAATGTAAATTCAGCCGGTGTTGCCAGGAAGCTTGCAAATACTGGGATGTTTCTCGCTAATGGGGCAGGCTAAATTAAAATTTGCAGAAGTGCTGGCCTGGGTCCCATACACGATATAGTCTCTGATACGTCAGCGTCAGGCTGGATATTTTGGACTAACTTCAGCAGCGAATGTATCCTATTAGGGGTAATTACGGTTATCTCTGGGTGGTTTGGTAAACTTTTTTTTCCCCCCTCCAACTTGTTCAAACGAGTTTGATAATGCATGCAGGACACCTAATAAATACTAATGACATGAGCAGACATTCGGAGGAATAGGCTTCCTTCCCAGAATTCATTACCCAGCAAACCCAGGGAACCAGCTTTCCATGTGTCCATATATAATTATCTTGTGACTTAGACAAACGATAATGGCCTGAATTGCAATCAGCCTCTTCTTTTTGCAAGCGTCTGATGTGCCCTGCGAGTTTGACAGGTAGCTTTTAGCTTTAGCCGGTGGAGATAAGGTCAGCTACGGCGGTTATGTTTCTGTAGTTTACGCATTCTGACTGTGTTTTCCTCGAGCCCTGCAGTTCAGAGCTTTTGGGCTGTTGGTTGTTACGATCATGGTTGTTGATATACGGCCACTGTCATCATCGCACCTTTTCTCATGTTTCTATGTATGTAAGCAGTGGAGCGTATCGGTTATTTTTAGCTGTCGGGAGAGTTTCCAAACAGTAAAGGTCATGAATAAACGCGGGCCAAACAGAGTGTACACAGTAATTTCAAGGAGGTGTCAGACTGATATCCCCTTTTCGAATCTATCTAGTTTTTGTTTCCTTTTTTTTGTGTATATACGTATATCGAATGCAATGCGAACAACAAGAATAGGTCACAGATAAGGACAGCCGATAGTCCTTATTTCAGTTGGTGGCCATCTGGGCTCTAAACAGGAGCTGGGTGTGGGAATCTGAATGCGTTACAAAGCCAATGGGGTGGCGGGTGTGACAGTGAGGCGGTGTGAAGATTAGTGGGTTAATGGTATAGCATCCACTCTGTGGCCCTCAGCTCTATATTGTTATGAATGTCTGTCTGGCGGATCCCTCCCTTCCTCCCTCCCTTTCGATCTCTCCATTTTAATAGCGCATTCGTCACATGGATTCAGAACCATGTCTCAGTCTCACTGTCTCACTGCTATTAAAGGTAGCCTATGATGATGATGATGATGATGATGATGATGATGGTGGCGGTGATGATTATTGGTTCAGAAAATATCCACCGGTAGCCTCCTGGGGTGAGATGCTAGCCTGTTAGCGGAGCGCGGGTCATAAACGCGGGGGAGGTGCCAGTTGGCTTCAGAGGCATGCCCACGTTCTCGCACACAGGCTGAGGCATGCGACCCGGTCATCCAGGGCACAGCTGACTGTGGGTCCCTGGCCGCTTGGACCGCTTGGGAATAGGTGTGGGAGGCTGTAGATTATAATGATTACCTCGTAAGATCACATAGACTGGAATCAAGCATCTAGATCGGGAGTGTTGGATGGGGGGATGTGTATGCATTAAAAACATTGGCTTTGCCACAAAAATCCGTAATTCATTATGAATGCATTTTGCGCAAATGACACGGCCTGTAGAATGAAAGTAATGAACAGTTTTTTTTATTTCTGAGGGAGAAAAAAACAGCCACCACAAGATTGGATTTGTCATTCTTTGGTGTGAATACATTTCCAAGTGAAAATGAAATTTGATTGAGCGTTGACTCATTTTTTGAATTACTTTTCATGGTGACGTGAACCTTTTGAGCCCTTTATCCCTCGACGGCTACACTGACGGTGTGATTACTGTAGGACAGCTTCATTTTCCGTTCTGGACCGAGCCGGCCTGGATATAGCGCAGAGGCCAGATCGTCTTGCAGTGGGTATTTAGACAACTGTGATGCATTGATACGGAGTGCAATGGCAATCTTTTTTGCAATGTGAAGGTCAAAAGGATGATCTATGCATGAAAAACAATCCGTTGCAGCCTACTATGCTGTTGTTGCTACTGCTGTGAACTTGGGTGGTTTAAATTGGTCTCTGATGTTTTGGTCTGTTCTTGTCCCATGTGATCAAACTCATCTATGATTAATAGCGTATGATTACAGTTTCACACGCTGCTCTTTGGAAGAGACAAGTGATTGATGCTGTGCAAACAATCCCAATATACAATCAAAAACGATATATTCCTTTCAATTATTTTGTCTTCGAATATGGGTTTTTATATGTTGCTTAACTTTTTCTAGAGCAGAACAATACACTAATTAAAAAGTAATGTGAGGGTATATGCGCACACCCACTCACATCATGTTTTAGCATAATTCCTAGCATAAAGAGTAGTGTATATATTTTATGAATTCATGCCGATACTTTCCCAATCACCCACTCCTCAGATGCCATTCCAACCAAAGAGGGAATAGATCATTCTTTAGTAATGATAATGATGGCAGACAGGAAGTGAGCTGATTTCTCTGTGGTGCGTCTGCACAATTTGGGCCTTCATGCTGCCTCGAGAGGGGTTGCAAAATTTAAACTTCTCAAATAAAAGTTGATACAAAAGAAGAGGAAAATGAATCAAAAGACTCCCCGGTTATGGGGATTTTAGAATTCTCTGGAAGCACTCCTCATTAAGACGTTCTTTGCAGACAGCAAAGTTGGTTCAACACTTTGTCATTCGCTGACACAGCAGGGGGGATCACCCTCACCCGTCAATCATGATTGACTTGTCAGCCTGCATGTCAGGCTCTCTAGTCAATCTCAGAACCTAATGGAATCGTAGGACTTTATCTAATTACCACGATTAATAGCTCCTAATTGATTTACCTTATCAATCGTTGTCGTGGGCTAGAAGACCGTGACAAAGACAACATGTATGGAACAGCAGGTGCAATGGCTGGCTCTTTAGTAAGGATCTCTATCTCTCGCTCTCTCTATCTGTCTCTCTTGCTCTCGTTCTCTCTCTCTCTCTCTCTTGCTCTTTTTCTCTCCCACTCCAACTATATCAAGGATACAGTGTATATATATATATAGGGAGAGGGGGCGAGAGAGATTGGCCCTGTACACCTCATTATTTTCTGCTACCGGTCGAATCAGCCTTATCTATTTGATATAGTGTTGTTTTGCATGTCCTCGCAGTGTACACGCTACATAGTTAGGGCTTGAATAATACCACAGGGGTCCGTAGAGTAATATAAACCCAGCGCTGTTAAATATTTTAGGACACTACTTACCTGAGGATAAAGCCTTGGACATAAATACAACAATAAAGAGAGGCAGTGAAACACAACAGTATCCAACCTGGGCTTTTTTTCATGAGGTTGTATGTAGTATTCTTGTGAATTATGAGGCTGAAAGAGGGACATCATTCAAACTAATGTATTTTTTTTACTGCGCAAAATAAGAATATTAAGACAAGGAATTGCATCATTACTCTGTTTAATGCTTACAGTGACTGAAATAAATAAATGTATTCTATTTTTCCAAAATACCCGTTGGCATTCAGTATTTTTATGTTGATGAATGTCATGGTGACAGGTTTGGAGTTGGCGATATAATAATTAGTTTTTTTCCGGTGAAGGGGTGGATTAACAGTAGTTTTGACTGCACAAAACTTGCAGAAAGAAAAAAACTTCTCACCACTTTCGCAAAGGGGTTTAGCTGACAGTTTTTCAAAACTGTGATGTTTAGAATTTAGCTTTTCAGCAAGTCGTAATGTTCAGCACAATGTTCAACTCATTTCCTGACTGATTTTTCCGCCAGGTGGTGTAGCCAGGAAGGATGAGTGCTTTTTGTTCAATTGGTCCGTGCTTATCTCTACTTAAATCAGCAATTACGTGTCATTTCAAATATGCCTTCATATGCTCCTTTTCCAATCTGGTACTCCTCAACTTT
Source organism: Trisopterus esmarkii (assembly GCA_027123545.1). NCBI lineage: Eukaryota > Metazoa > Chordata > Actinopteri > Gadiformes > Gadidae > Trisopterus > Trisopterus esmarkii. Next base: position 10,916,942 of record JAOPJL010000034.1, on the reverse strand, counting down.
TTTATGATACTCCAGTGTACATGTAAAAAAAAGAGAATTCTAGCAAAAGGCCCGCTTGGATGAGTGGATAGTATGCTTTAGGGGGAAATGCACACAAGCACACACACATACACACACACACACACACACACACACACACACACAAAACACACATACAACACACACACACTCTCAAACTCACGTACACTCGTACACATACAAGCAAGCACAGGCTCACACACATACACACATACACATACATGCAAATTCACACAAACACACACAAACACATGCACCCTCACACACACACACACACACACCCTCACACACACACACACACACACCCTCACACACACACACACACACACACACACACAAACACACACACACACACACACACACACAAACACACACACACACAAAGAGACACAAGCACACACACATTGATTTTAA
>JAOPJL010000034.1:10904234-10916410 GCA_027123545.1 Trisopterus esmarkii | reverse complement strand
CCCTACCACCAATCACAGGCAGCCTCTTCAACACTGACACGCAAACAGACACACACACGCATACACACACACATACTCATACACACACACACACACACACACACACACACACACACATACACACATACACATACACATACACATACACACACACTCAAATTCAAACGCATACACCCACACATGCCTGCATGTGAAAAAAGGTACACATAAACAGATACACACACAGAAACACACAGAGCTACACTATTCTATTCACAACTTTACCCATTAGTCGAGTGGATTGTGGTTAAGAGACTTGAGATTTATTCATCAGAAAATTATTTCAGTAAAGTGCGGGGCAATCTATTGATCATGGCTTGCATAGTATAGCCATCTTATTATGGCAACCATAAGGTTAATGTCTCTATTGAAAAATAGCTGTATTTTTCAATTGCTGGGTCGTAGTAAGCTTTCTGTAGGTGTGTGTGTGTGTGTGTGTGTGTGTGTGTGGGTGCGTGTGTTTCTGTGCATGCACGAACAAAGCTGTGGTTGTGAATACGTTGGGCGTATGTGCATGCGTTGTGTTTATGTGTGCTGCCATGCATGTGTATGTGAACACAGTTGTGGTTTTGAATTTGTCGGGCTTAAAGAGCCAAGCTCGAGTGCACAGAGGAACTGATAATCAAATCTTTAATCCAATTAATTTATCTCTGCAGTAGAATGAGCAGAATCCATCAAGCAAGTCGGTTCATGGCCATGTACTGTGATAAAGTTCAATTAATGGCACAATATGAACATTATAAACCATCTTGAGATACATGACAGGGTTCATTTCTCTGAACGCTATTCTTTAGAGAAACAGCCTGTTTGTGTAAATCACAAGTTAATGGATAAGTAGGCATATAGATTTGGTACTCTGGCTTTGCCCACTGACTTGTGAAGGGAAATGCAATGATTTTTTATGGTTCACAATGATTTTTAATGCCACAAAGCATCCGCTTCAGCACAACAACTTCAGATGCCAACCATGTGCAACAAATTGAACACAATATAAGGAATTGAAATGACTGGCACTCCATCCATAACTGCAGAAAAAAAATCAAATACTTGTGAGCGAAATAAGCACATATAATTAACAAAGCATGCATGTTATTTTTTATATATTTATTATATATTTATACATATATATGTTAAATGATGAAACCTGGATACATAGGAATAAATCCCCTCCTAAACTCTTCATAAACAGTCGATGCGGTCGAAGACAATGGATACATCAAAAGTACAACACAGTTATCAGCATGCGCAAGTCACAGGTCAGGCTAAAAAAAGAAGGACGTCCAAGCCCCGTATAACTGGTACAATGATGCATTGATTTTCTAAAGACAGTGTGTCTAATAAATGTAGCTATAGTAGCGGGACCAGGTGGTCAATCATTGTAGCATTCTCAAAGCCCTTGATGAGGACAGAGAAAGACCACTGAAATAATCCATCATTGTTCTGTTTAATTGCAGCATGTCACAGACAAGAGTGGATTTGCATTTTAAACAAGCACTCGTTCTGATTGAGGAACAATTGTTATAAATTTCATTAAATGCGAGCGGTGCCGGAGGGCAGCATGCTGCCTCTAGACATATTTCTGGAACATCCATGATGGACATGGTTAGTCCTACATGTAATTTCTTCCTGAAAACTTGGCTCATCATTCTTCCATATGTTTGTTTTTATTTATTTTACATTTATGCATAAGTTAGTGATATTTTCCACTGCTTTTTTTCTTGCAGCTTTTCTTCAAGGTCTCTTCCTCCCTTCACCACAAGTTCACACGAGAATGAAAGGGGGGCTGAAGAGAAAGGGGGAGAAAACTAAAACAAGATGCTGGAATCAAATGCGCCATAACGTTTTTTGACTGCTCTTGCACTATTTTTACAGAGGGGGTTTTGAAGCAGGGCTGGGCTGCTTCCTGAATATCTTAGAGCTTCCTCAGTGTCTTTATCTACAATTTCACTTATTTACACATCAGTGCAGGAACATCTGCTCCAACACTTGCCCCAAATCTATGAAGTGATGTTTTGCAATATACCATTTAATTTTTAATGCTGATATTCAGTTCTCCTTCAAAACACAAGAACTTTCATAGATCAGGGCCTTTTGATGACAACTAAACAACATCCAATCGCCAGGAAATCTACTGGATTTCAAGAGATAAACAAACCCATTGCAAGCAAACAAACTAATGGTAAACAGTAGAAAACCATACAATATCTTACATCGCGGTAGCATGAAGGAAGCTGGGCTGTTCTCCCCTTGTGATAAACAAGTCCAAATGTAAATAATCCAAGACCCAAGTGAGGAAATATAAGAAATAACATGAAAGAAAGGTCTTATGTTTAAGAAAGACATTATTTTTAAAAACATTATAATATATTATAATATTTTGATATTCTGTTTGCATAGCGTTTGATTTGTCATCGTGTTAAACCAACAAAAAGATGCACGCATTAAAATGGGACTGCAGCCACACAGCTGTCATACAAAAAGAATGTTCCAGTCGCCTCATACAATTGCTCTCGAGTGGATGCCTGCATTGTTACTAGTCCATTCTGCCTGAGAAAGTTGTGGTGCACCTGGATGTGTTCATCACCACCACAAGATGAGCTGGCCCCGTGCCATGTGCTTTCCCACTTCAGTCACTGCCAAAGACTACATGTATTGATTCGCAATACAAAATAATGGCCCATCAGCCTAATTATTACTGAGGAGCGATACTGCAGGATCTCTGTTGTGAAGAATTACAGGAAATGGAGAGAATGGGCCATCGTGTCTCATTTTGGATGTGACCATAAAACAATCCGTGTTCATGTTCAACATAACAAATTAAAATATTTTTTTATTTCATTTGGATTTAGTTACCATGGAAAATAACTGGGCACAATGACTGTTGGTACTGTGGCCATGTCTGTAGGTTTTGTATTCCATATATCTGTATTTCATTTTTACAAGAGACAAGAACATAAATATGAATGCATAGTACAGAACAGATTACCCTTTTCATTCCCAAACGTTATTTTCATATGGAAAACCAGCATTTGTTGGCTGTACCAACACTTACTGCTCGGAGAGGATATTGATACTGAATAACTTAATTATACTCTCACAAATGTAATATTTTGTTATCTATTCCTCCTCTCTATTCCATCGGGCATCTCAAAAAGGCTTTTGAGATAACACATAATATCCCAGTATACACAAAACCTTTATACTTTGTACTTTGGGTGTATATGGTCCACGGCGGTTATCTTGAATAGTTCTATAGTGAGAAAACAAAAGCTAAACTCTCTTTGGGGAACGTGCACTTCCAAAGAGGTGGTGATGGCTTTCTTCATGTTTGCCAGCCATTGCAACAATCATCCCGCTGAAGGGGTCCCTCTTTGTGTTTGAGTTCCCATGAGGAAGGGGCAATACAGAGCTGTGAGATCTTGAGCCTCCCTGCCATCACACCACAGAGCAAGAAGCACAATCCCCACTCGCCTGCCCTCTTCCTGAAACAAGCCTTTGGTGCACCATGTGTCAACTAGACAAATGTGATACATCAAATACACCACATCATACAATGTACAAAGTAAAAAGTAACCATCGCCAAAATGTTAAGTAGGCCGATTTTAAAATCCACGCCAGTCTAGAACTTTAGTTTGGTAATGGATACATTGCAACATGCCCTTCTTTAGCTTCTCTTAAACCAAACAGTCCTTCTTCCTAAGTTCCAGGGGATGCCATTAAAGATTTTGCTTTGTTGTGCCAACAAAACAAAACAAATGCCTATACAAAACAAAAACATGTTCATATTTTGGAACTGGTTGAATATTATATTGATTGTTACTGATCAATACATTTGAGAAGAGGGATATAAGTATGCTTCAGCCTTCTCATCATTTGTCGTGTGGTGTTGATGAAGTGGGTGCTCATGTACATCACAACCTTGGGTGATGTTATAAAAGATGACCCGATTGAAGATACACTTTTTTTATATTTCTCATTGCTGCTTCTTTTCCAAACTTCTGTTTACTTTAATTTTATAATGAAACCCAAATAAGACATATTTGCTAATTAACAGTATATTTCTCCAGCTTTCACTTCTGGTGATTCGCCATGGATCTTTAGGACGGGATTGTGATCTTACGACTTTCTGAGTCAAAGAGCTGACTTCAGTGGGCATTCCAGATTAAATTTACAACTGGGAACTCAGAAACTCTGACTTCCCAGTTCAAATGAAACGTGTACCCCTAGCTGCCTAAAATCAGTGTAAATCATGGCCTCAATGGCATTTTCCTTTTTTTAAATGGTTACAAATACCATAAACTAAACTAAACACAAAAATAATTCTCCCTAGAAATATAGTTCCTCAAGACAGCAATAGGGTTGCAAAGCAACGCAGACTAGCATACTTTGAGAGTGGCAGTATATTAGTATTAAAAAATAATTGTAATGCGCCCACATATGTGTGAGTATGGTTTCAGCTAATCCAAATCAAGAACCAGAAATATCCTTTTTTTAATTACCAAGTAGCAATAGCATAATCGTTTATTATGTTGTAATAGCTTAGAATAAGCCTAGGGCAAAAAAAATCATAAGAAAGCCCAAAGCAAAGGCTTTATCAAAGCTGGTGATTAAAACAATGAATTATTACTCGCCTATTAGTAGTGGTTTCAAATTTGTAGGTATATTGTAACAGAATAGTTTTATAAATGGAATCCAGAAACACCATTTACACACAGACATGTCACAAGATATTTAAACCTGATTGATTCAGTCTCTAAATTAACTGCATATTGCAAACACTTGAAACACATCGGCCACATACATTTTTCAAGTTGGTTTAATTACAGCAAAGTCTACATAAAGCTTACAAATGGATTCCAAACATTATGACTTAAAGAACCGGAAATCACTGCAAAATGATTTGCACTCGACACAAAGCAGTTAAAACCACCTATGAAAGTTGCTGAGTGTGGTCAATAATAAGTGCGAGACCTCAGTCGCGCTTAACCGAATGGTCACTTTGTTACTGACTAGAGTGCTATTAAAATGGATGGGTGGCTGTTACAATATGAAAGCATAAACAAACAACAGCCAATTCATACCTCAGTCAAATCTTGCTGTGGCTGCTTTTTTTTATAGCAACCATCTTTGAAGCAATGTATAATGTAAATATATTTAGCATATCCATACAGTGACATGTACATCTTTATGCGATGGAACCGGAAGGCAATGCTAAGGCAATCCCAATACCTGTCACTCTAATACAAATTGGATGTTGTTTTTTACATTAAAGGAGTGGCTATGGTTAATCTACGTCAAACCTCATAAAATAAACAAATACAAAATAAGATGATTGGTCACTGACATTACTAGACCTTACTAATAAAATAGAAATTCTACAGAGAATAATGTTCACATGAACCCAATCAAACACGCATGTCAAACATTCAAGAATTGCGGGAAAAACAAAGCCGCATTGCCTACACATTCATATAAACATATCTTGTAGGGGCCATTTTTACTGTTTCTCAATGAATATATATCAAGTCTTCGCCCGTCACTGATGTCATTGTCAGATTTCTCATTTTGTTTTGACAGTTCCTAATCACACCTTCTGTTACATGGACTAGCCAGTCAACATTGCCGCAACACTGCTTGATCTGTCTGTCAATCACTAACAGACATCCAGTAGCCTTCCCCTGGGACGATCGGGCCTCTGTTTATATGCCAAACACTGAACATATCTACATGTATATAGCTATGGCTAAGTACCTCAGTTATAGACATTCTTTTGTGTTTATTCCTTTTATTTTATTCTCTTATCTGTAATCATCACTTTTCTAACTGTAAACCTCGTACCTCTACTGTCCGGGGTTTTGTTTGCTGTGCTAGTTTGTTGTTTTGGTTTGCTGGCATCGTAATCACAATGCAGCTGGACGATTCAAACAATCCATCTCTTTTCTTTTTTTCTTTCTTTCCAAAAGTGGAAGCGATATCGTGCAGCAAAAGTTGCTTGCTACCAGAGAGGAAGGAATATGTAAACTTTAGTTTTACACCTACTGTCTTTGGGAAAAAAGAAAACTTCAAATAAAGGAGGATACATCAAACATAGAGCCAGCACACTTTGATCTCCCTCTGAATGTAATAAAGTTATGTTGCATTAAAAATTAAGAACTTGACTTGAAAATAGAATACGGGTGCAAAACCTGTACAGTGTATTGCAAAGAGAGAGAGAGAGTCACATAGTACTTTTAAGAAGACACACATCAATAAATCCTTTGTTTTTACCAAACTATAGTCAGAATAAATCTGGAATCGTAAAATGTGAACAAAAAGTTCAAGTGTGCGGAATTCTTCTGAGACGTTGTTTGGTGGTATTGGTTTTTATATTTGCACGACTGCAACATGTGATCCACAATGTGACCTTAAGCACCAGTGCAAACCATTATATATGCCTGTTGTCCATTTAATAAGTAGAGGACACCAAATGAGCAAAACACTAAGGTTATGTGTAGCTTCACTCTAGCAAATTGCCTGATACAAAAAACTTCAAAATTAACATTATTTTAGTGAACAACATTGCCTTTGCTGTTATATGACTTGCCGACAAGCATCACTATAGTCTGACAAATGGCCAAGGCAGGCAGGACAGTATAATTTACCACTGATTAAACAGCAGGGCACTCCGCATAGAGCCCGGGTTCATTCTGTCAACACAACTCATCTTTATGAAAGCATATATCATTTTCTTACAGCTCTGCCATGCCCCAACTGCAACCACAAGTAAACACAACATCTAAATCTGTCTTAAATGATATAGCATATAATACAATGATTATGCATGAAACAGGAGCGGAGAGACAGATGGATGGATACATAGATGCATGGATTGATATTGATTTGAAATAAAAAAAACACTACTTAGAATATGCTAATCTTTTGTTACAGTTAAAAATTAATTTGAACAGTTGTGGTTGTCTTTCTTTGTAGAAGCCTGATCTTAAAGACAGGACATGGACAGTAAATTACAATTACATCTGTTATTTGAGAATGATGAGGTTTGGAGGTGGGCTTCTGTTTGGGGTGGGGATCTCTTCCATTAGCGTATGATTAAATAATGAGAAGATGGTGAATATTTACTGGGATATTACAGTGGGTGGAGTGTGTGACCCACTTTAGGCTTTTAGATCTGAACGGGATAAGCCCTTTGATAGTTCTTTGAATGCAGACACCATTTGACAGTCAGTTTGGGATATTAAAATATGCGTCCCTGTTTTCCCCTTCCTCTGCTGGTCGTGTTGAAGATGTGTTTCTGTTTGGCCTCGAGATGTGTGGTTTGAGGTGGATGTGACTGAGTGATGTCTCCTGTAATCTCACGGACAGAAGACGCCCTTCTAGAGGAGGGGTTGAGGAATGCTCCATGAAACATTTATCTGGGAGAAGCTCAGAGATGGTGGAAGAGATGGACTGACAGAATGGAGGAGGTTAGGGGAGAAAAGCATGCCTGGCTGCCTGCCTGCCTGTCTGTCTGTCCGTCTGTCTTCAATATTATATACAAATATAGAATAATAATTTCATTACAGAGCAAAATATATAGTACTTAGTCTTTTCATTGGTTTTAGAATGCTGATATTAAAGTAAGATATATTAAAATCAAACAAAATATATTGTTGTCAGTACACAACAGTACACCAAGACGACTTTGTTCCATACAATACAGTCAATGACAAGCCAAATAAACAGAGCTTGACGATATCCAACCAGCATGATGAAGTATACGGCCGTCGTGGGCAAAGGACCATGGGAAAGACCGCTCATCATGCGACTTTGAGACGTCACACTCTGCGCTCCCAGCAGCTCTAGTTGTGCTTGGCTGGCCCACCGCGGTGCCCCGGCCGTAGCCCTAGAACCCTGACTGAGAGACTTGTAGAGTGGCCGCTCCCAGGAGGAGAGACAGCTGCTCTCAGCCACCCAAGGTCATGCTGGCCTTGGGTCATTATCCCCTGAACATGCAGGGGGAAACAGCATTCCTACCCAGGAACCATTAATGCCAGGCTCAGGCAGAGACCAATTACCATAAAGCAAAGGCCAAACAGGGAGACAAATGCATCTAACCACTGGTCCGAGTGGCTAGATGCATACACACACAAACACACATCTCAGAGGTCAAAATTTTCATGAGATCAGACAAGCTATATTTGTATGGAGCCTTTCAAACAGAATGCATGCAAAAGAAGGAAATGTGTATAAGCAGGCACAATGAAGTGCACACATATATATTATGCATTCTTGCCTTCTCCCTCTGGGATCAATAAATTGTTATGTTATCGTTCTTGAAATAGAATGAGATCATTATCATTATCTGAATTGTCCATCTCTAATACTTCTACATATAATGGAAATCCCCTGTTACCTGCACAGGCCCATTTGCAATCCATCAGACAATACACCAATAGGAGACTGAAGGTCAATGGTGCCTTTTAAATCAATATGAGGTGGAAGTTTTCCCTTATGGCTATTCAGCTTCAGTGCTATTGTAAGAAAGGGAATAAAGAAAACTGTGTTTTCTGGTCATATTTTACAATTGCATTAAGTTTCTGTTAGCCAATGACAAAGCTCTTTTCTCAGGAGGGCAAAGGTGCGCAGACACATCTCTCGCTCTGGGAGTCATGGGACCGAAAGTCTCCCAGAATCTACCCTGGTGCCCCCATACTCCTGAGGTCCCTCCCACGTAACCTCTCAGGGCATCGATCAGAAGCCACCTCCAGATCCACAAAACACATGTTGACTGGGTAACGCAAACTCCCAAGACCCCTGGATCTTACCAAAGGGTAAAGAGTAGCATTGTCCCACCATAAAGACAACATCCACATTGTTCCCCTCTGAGGTTCAACGATTGACTTCAGAGATTATTGTACAATCCTAGCGCAAGTATTCCCCAGGAGGTGAAGAAATGTGATTCCATGGTAGGTATTTTATGAAAAAAAGGTTATGAAGGGCTTTACACCAACCTCACAATACCATAGCAAGATAATGTTAAGAACAAGGGTTTCAGTGCATGGTTGCGCCATCCCTGCCTCCTGCATGAAGGTCATTTCCCCAGGGTTTAGGAAGTGTTCTTGTTTCTGGGGCTAGTCCAACAACTGCCCCGGGCAAACTCTATATGTTGTATAAGGAGTCTCTTGGATTTGACCTTGTTCTACCTCATAGCCCCCCCCCCCTCCTGACAAGAGATGCAACAGACCTTGGGTTGCCTTCACTAGAGGCACAGTCAGCCTTCTGAACACAGAATCCCTCACCCTGTCTGGGGTAAGTGCCTGGGGGCAGCAGTACGTTTGGTGATCTTGTGTGGCCAAAGTACTTTTACTTACCTTCTCACCATGTTGAGATGATTGGCAAATATAATACTGATGCCCTGAAGTGGTGTGTGTGTTGAACGCAATGCCAAGAGATCAACAATTGCATTCCATTTGATTTTAAAATCCTCTTGCCCTTAATGTTTCCACACTCTTCACAATATTTTCACAACTACCAATTGTCTGTGCTTGAGTGCACTTGTAATTTTAATGGAAAAGGGACATTAAGTTGATCCTCCAGCATTCTCGAATACAAGTTTGCAGTTACTGTATTACCTCCCAGCCTTCATGGTGTCAAACTTTGACACAGAAAAAAAAACGTCAAGCCATTTTATAATGAAAAACTATTCACAAATGAAAAGCTGTTCAGTAGCGTAGTGCTGTGCAGGAATGGGTGGATGGTTGAGCTGTACTCAGCATGATGTCCAATATCTCTTGCATTTAATTAGATCCCAACCGATCCTGGAATTAAGGGGCCGATACCGATATTAGGGAGTAAGAAATTACCAATATCGATACATCGTCCGATATTCAAAATATAGATATATTGGCCATTATTCAATATATATTGTCGTATTCTGGGGGTTGAGCAGCTCCTTGGGATTTGCTGCTCAGCCTCCAACAACGCTTTAGGCCACAGCAACATCAAAATCATATAGTGGTACCATACTAGTGTATAACCGTTATAATTGTATATACAAAGCCGATACTACAGATAACACGTATCAAAATACCTCTATCTATGAAAATACACTATGACTCCTGTTCATGATGACATCATGTTGATGTGGTGTGCAGTTGAAAAAAAAACCCTCACTGAACGTGAGAAAATAAATCTGCAATCCATCTACCACAGGAACATTTCAGTGAACCCCCCCTGCTGTTTCACAACTCTTGTACTGTTAATGTGACTTTGTCAATGACAGGCTGTTGAGTGTGTAACAAATTTGCGTCAGTGTCAGTGACTCTCTTTGTGCCTGTGGAAGACAGAGATTTTATACCTCATAGCCTTAATTATTAATAATGATGAATTCATTATTCATCGTTCTAATGTTCCTGTTCATATGCGGTACATTTCAACAGCATTTTTAATAACCACGACAACGCTCCTTGTGACCATATCGCTTTCGTGATTCAATGTTGCAGGTCACTGCGCTGAAAAAAACAAGAAACGATTCTCTTGGATGAGATGAAGGGGACCAAATTACATCAGTCCACAATGTTAATGCACCTGCCATATTTGAATAGCCTTAGATGTTCAATAAGGAATGTTCACGCTCCTCCTCCCTCTCTCCCTTCCACCACACTGGGGTGATCAGCTGGAGGAAATCAAGCCCCTCTCTTAAATTTCCTCTCAACTGATTAAGATAAACTGCTTTTCAGCCATGGTTAGCCCCCAACCAATCAATTAAAGTAATCAATTAAAGGCCTGCCGGCTGAGCCTTTGGTAATTGAGGGGTTGAATAAACACAGGCTTTTAATGCTGATGATAGAGCCATAACAAAGCCATAGGCATGAAAGGGGCTTGAAAAATGTAATTTCTGGGATTTGGGTAAGTCTCAATTGTAAGACATCTAAGGAGAGCTGGGTTTCGTTAATTTATTTAATTTCATTCCCGGAGCAGCACTGGATGTTTCTGGTGTGCTGCCAGAGATCCGGCCCTAGGACGTTAAATATTGAATGTAATCTTCAGCCAGGCCTTTCCAATTGGCTGTGGCTACTTTTTTGGGGGAAAAAGTGGCAGCAGAATTCAAACATGATACAGTGTTCCAGCGTGGCCTCCGGTGGAATAAAATCTTCAGAGGAGGGTGAAAGGGTCTCTTTGGCTGAGCCTGGCCTCTTCAGTGCAGCAGGCTGGGGTTTCAGAGCGCTTGTTCCACTACAGGGATCCAGTAAAAGCCACAAAAGGCTCCCTGAGTCACATTTGCTTTAATGCCTTTTTATGTTAAATAGTCTCATATTAACACATGAACTCATGCTTGCACCAAGTCTTACATTTGCGTATGTGTTCTAATTGTTCCATATCATTCAATCAATGTAGTCATACATATGACAACACCTTTGAAATGGTCATAAACAAATAAACATTAAAAAGAAACGACACATATAATAAATTCTGAAATTGACAATGATCTCCATCCACACAATCTGTGCTTAAACAAATATCAATAATGTTAAAGTAGCATGCATAGGTATTTCCGGGGTTAATCCCTGTTTTAAAATGAAGAAGCAGAAAGAAATACAGTGTCTGCCCCAGCTGCCCCGGATGATTATCTAACAGCCACATAACATAATTGAACATTTCCTTTGTGTTCAGGGACACAGCGGCAATTAGCTAACAAGTGGGTCATCCATTATCCAGTCCTATGGCCTTGGGAAGAATATAAGCCTCCAGGGCAACACTCTACAATGCTGTGTAATAGAATGGCTAGCAGTGAGATTCCATTAGTAAACATTTCGAAAATCACTGTGCAGGCAGGTCTCCATTGGGAATGACAGAGCTGATTATTTACAATAAATGCACATTGCATTTTATGGCTGTTGTTTTCGCTTCATGTTTTTTTATGAATCCCTTATGAGTCGTTTTTTCCCTCTCTTTTCAACCTGGCTATTCTTCCGTCGGGCACGTTCAAAGTCAAGCATGCTTCATTAACTCATCTGCAATGCCCCGTTTGTTCCGCTCTGCAACGCAAAACTGCTTGTGATGCGTGAGCCTGCAAAAGGATAAAAAAGCCCTGTCCTCAGCTTTTCACTTCATGGGATCTGGTTATTGACCTAATCCCTCCACTGTGACTCCACCAC
>JAOPJL010000034.1:10886317-10900942 GCA_027123545.1 Trisopterus esmarkii | reverse complement strand
TTTTGAGACGCTGTAGCAAATGTACTGAGAATTTGGCAAAACGAATTTCCTCTGCGCGCTCTCTCTCTCTCTCTCTCTCTCTCTCTCTCTCTGTCTCTCTGTCTCTCTCTCTTTCTGTCTTTCTCTCTCGCTCTCTCTCTCACTGTCTCTTTCTGTCTCACACACGCGTGCACACACACACACACACACATACACCTCTCTGTTACAGACTTTAAACTGCATTTGTATAAATTTATATAACATTTATAAACAAGACAAAAAAAGAGATGCATTTCACAAAAAGTATTTTTTCCTTTTAAAATTCTAGTTTTTTGGTTAATAATGACTAGACAGGAAGTTAAATGTGAAATGTAGTTGATTATCTTAATAATTGCTGTCTCTGGATGCAGAAATTCTTAGCTTAGTTTTGATTAATTTAGCGGCAGACCGCGTCGGATGGGAAACATGGGAGCTAAACATTTTTAATAGTAGCTGGACCCACTTGTGCCACCCACTGAGACAGCACGTTGCATTGGTTAAATTAGTATTATGATTTTAGGGGATAAATAGCCGTTCCACCTAATTAATCCAGATCATCACAGGGGATATGACACCATGAGCCCCATAGATCAAGGAGCACAGATCAAAGGCATCGCTGATGTTAGAATGCTACACAGGCAAAAAAAATGCTCCTTATTTATTTCTATGTACTGATGGTCAGTGAATTAATAGCTAAAGAATACAGCAACACATGCAAATGCATTCATTCATGGTTGATGGTTGAAGGGTGTTGCATCGTCTTGTAACCAATAAGCATATCTAATTAGGGAATGGGGTTTCGAAACATAAAAAGCTGAAAAGCTTGTGGAACAGGCTTTTAAGAAACACAACTTTGTAATTATCATAATGTAGTCACAGTCAGCTGAAACATGTGCATGGCATTCAAGTATTTGTAACTGCATATGATCAATGTTATAACTAGGTTTTGATCAATAAGTTAGCTTGGCATCGGTTAGTGGCATCGGTTTGTGGCAGCTGAACCTGTCATGAAAATAGGCCTTTGACATTTACCGCTAGATTCCGTATTACAATTTACCATAAGAATGTGTTACTGATTTCAGTGAAACATTAAAGAAAACAAAAAAATACAAGGCTATATTTCTAATTTAGGAGATGTATTTATCCAAAAAAATGCAAAAGATTAGGTATACTAGTAGTTCTACATTTAATGCTTATAAATACGTTTTACTTGGCCGCATAGATTAGTGATGCTTTTGTCTATAGCATTGGAAACATTACCATTAATTTTTTTGTTTTTGGAATTTAAACAGCGTTCCGTAAAAACTTTGGCCTTCCACACACCAAAATAATACAGACGTGAGCCGTGCTCTCTCTATTCAACACAAACTGGCTGTGCTCTCAAAAATGCCAGTGTCATGCCAAGTTTACCACACATTCACTGTTTACTATTGGCTGTTACACATTTTTTTGCATATGCTCTGCTATCCCACTTAAATCATCTGTGGTCCCAGGGCTTGTTTGAACACATGCAGTGTTGCTGCGGCCATCTCTATTTCCATTTTTTTTCAAGTGAAGAAAAGGCATTTGCATGAAATAATAATCACTATTTCAGACATTTCATGTGTCTGTGTCATATCTTCGTCATTTTATTTCAATGTTGTTACAGTATTTCACAGCCTCCACATGTACACATCTATCATTCTGGGTTTCATGAAGACGTATGGCTTAATGGGTATCTGTATGATGGGCATGTTTAGTTGTTTTTAAAAAAAAAAATATATATATATATATATTTGATGTTGATTTAGGGGTCCTTAGTAACGACTAAAGCCTCTTTTAAAATTTTGTGTTGTAAATGTTGAATGGACCATCCATATGTCCTATCTTCCTAGGTTCCCTGGGCTGATTTATGAGAGTCTGTCTTTCATAATTCATAGGAACTGTCTACGATAAGCGATGTTTTAAGACAAAATAATTGAGACAAACAAGTCAATCTATATCATCAACACATCAAGCCTACAGTAAATCTGTAGCCAAAATCCTGCAAACCCTTGAGCAAAGCATGGATCAAAATGCCCAAAGCATAGAATATTGAAAATTAATAATAACAAATCATACACATTGTCATTTTATACACTTTTTCTTTGTTTTGTGTTCTCAGAAGCAGCAGCAGCTGCGCGGTTTGTTTTGCCCCCCCCCCCCCCGCTCCTTTGCGGAGGCATGCCGACAGTCGCCCCTGAGTGTGGATGTCACTGTGCATTAGGAAGTATGCAATTCAGGATGTTCCATTTAATCTCCTTGACTTCCCCAGTAAGGCAAGAAGGGAGCCAAGCAGCAGCAGCGGCAGCGGCAGCAGCAGCAGCAGCAGCAGCTGAGGGAACCCTGGCATCCTGTAGCAGAACAAAGCTGGCTGACACACTCTTTGCCTGAGGGGCCGCGTTCCCTCTCCCAGGCCTGGTGTGCGAGCGTGTAAAACAATGAGAAACCCGTCAGCTGACAGAGACACTAAACTGCAGTCACTTCAGATGACAACGGTGCCTGAGAGAGAGAGAGCGAGAGAGAGAGACAGAGACAGGCCTGGTCTGGGACCAAGTGCAAACAGCCTTTTGGAGGAGATGGAAGTGCCAGAGCTGTCATTCAGCAGCACATCTGAAGCTGTTCTGCTGTACGTTTTTCAAAGCGCTGCGACGCCTGATCGTACACTGTACACCCGCGCGCACGAGTATGTGGCGGCGTTAGAGCAAACAACAACAATGGCCTCTGGAATGGGATCGTAGGAGGAGCGCAGGAGCGTTCCACCATTACACCCCTCTTTATTTCACAGAGCAGTGAGTTGTGGAGTGTGTCTGGGATCACACACACAGCACTGTTCAGACCCGGGGGGACGTTAAGCAGGAGCAGATGTCGGTCCGACAAAAAGGTTGAACGAGACGCCTCAGCCGTGGCCCTTTGACCCTCTAAGGCAACTCAGTTCAACTTAACCATCCCCCCCCCCAAACCCCTGTGTAACAACAACCAATGACAAAACAACACAATTGAACCACTCATCCCACAAGGAATAGGAATTATAATCAGGGGAGTTATTTAGGTTGACCTGATTGTAGCTCAGCTGAGGCGAATGCCTTCAGAGCTTCACCCAGAAGATATCACTTTTCACCAGTGACTTTGAAATGCTTTGCACACAGAGACGGCCGTTTTAGTAAACAACAGGGAATCAGAATGTCAATAGGAATCCTGATATTTGGATCGGCTGGTAGACATTTCATTAACATAAAACACACAAACATACAGACAGACAGTCACACACACACACACACACAGTTTCCACAGGAGGATGAGGGCTAGTCTAAAGGGCGGGGTGGTGCGGCCCCAGCTTTCTGGCGTGTGTGTGCCGGGTGTACCCCTGTGTATCTCTGGGGTACACGCAGCTCTCCAGCCTCCTCCGCTCCCCTCATTAGCACATGGCTGGCTGCTAGCGGTGGCGGCTGGCTGCTGGCGGCGGCGGCGGCGGCTGGCGGATCCAGAGCATGTCAGAAGCCATATCTAGGAGCCACTTGAAATGACAAGATGAGAATGCAGGCCAAGGGCTGGCATATGGTGCTGATTAACAGTGAAGTTTACAGCGGTTCTCCGTTTCTGAAAACATGATCCGAATCTACTGCGACTATCCGGCCCCCATCGCCACGTAGCACGAGCAGCGGATCTCCAGGGACATCCAGGGAGGCCATTGCTTTTGGATCTAAGAAGACTCTTAGCTCACTTGTTTAAAAGAACCACCTTTTGTCCGGATTTGATGTGCTTAACGATTCCCGGATAAACAGTTCTTCTGTAATTAATGTTTTATTTGCAAGCTTTTCGTCTTTTTTACCCTGAGGGATTTTGCCAAAAGCTAATGGAATTCAGTGTGTGTACCGTGTGCAAGCAACGGCACAATTAAAAGCAAATATGTTCAGAAGGAGAAATCTTTAAACTATTCCACATATGAACGAGTGATTTCAAACAGTATCGTCTAGTGTTGGATGCACCCTCCCCTCCTCCCATACGGATCTGAGCACTAACTCCCCTCAAACAAAACTTTCTCTGCCACATTCGATGCAGCAACATCTGGCTCCTCATGTAGGCACTTATTAGGATCAAATTAAGTAGAAATGAATGGGATGATACATGACAGGGTGCAGATGTTCTATGCGGTGGTGTGAAAATCTGGGGGCAGAAAACAGCTTAATGAATTCTGCTTCTTACAGCAGGGGTGAAGCTCTGGGTTCACAGGTTAAAAAAAAAGGCTAATTAAATTCCAGCACAGACACACACGCACAAAATAAATGTTTGTGGCTCTTTGCTCCCCTTATTCATCCAAGGCACGCGTGCAGAGGCCTAATGTTTTGATTTGCTATAATTGAGCAACAGATGAACGTGTAAATGAATGGTCCACTCTGTGGTGAATACATGCAGCAGTGTAATGTGACTCTCGGACTACCAGTTTGTCTATTAATTACATGCTTCCTAAACCTTGATCAAAAGTGCTACGGAACAACACCTGGGATGCATTATTTGCCCAGTCGCTGGCTTCATGGAAGGCAAAGGACATTTCAGTGTTGAAATTAAAACCTTTCTTTTTGGCTTGAAACTCCACTCATAACTTTTAGCAATGGTTTTGGTGGGAACTGTTTCTGGACTTCTGCCGCTCCTTGAACAAGATTGATTTGGCTCTCACTAATGATGCTCCAAGAGTTCAATTGAGGATCATCAAAATGCATCATCAATATCTCTAAAGCGTTTAATATTCTCAAAAATAAACCTGAACAAATGCAATGTTTTTTCAATTTGGTAAATCATTCCATTTTGGATGTATTGGTCTTATCTGTTTAAGAAGTCCAACTTTTAATTGACATGCACCAGGTATTTAATAAAATAATATTCAAATAAAAAGGTCAATGTGCCTTTCAAGATTGGATAGATCTGGATAAACATATCAATGGGCACTTAATACATACTGACATTAAGATAACCCATGAAAGGAAAATAAAAATGTAAGTTCAGTTGAACTTGAGTTCGCTTTAATTAAGTGTCGGCCAATCCTATTCTTCCTGGACCTTGCAAAAAACCAAAACTTGCCATTTATTTATTTATTTATTTATTCATACTTTACAGTCCTACGGCTCTTTCATGGAAAGCAGATACACAAGCATGGAATTGGCTAGTGATTACACTGTGGCTTAATCTGTTGAGGAATTAATACGAACTGCGACTTATCAACCCGTTCAAAGAGACCCTCTCCGATTGGCTTGTCCCTGAAGGGTAAAAGACTGTGTTGGGCGATAAAGATGTCCTGACTCATCATGAAGTTTTGGAGGTGGTGTGTGTGGTGATCCAAGGCATAGGACATATTCGCCGGGTTTTCGCCATGTTGGAAGTCACTGGCATGAGATACCGATTTTTATATTGAGGAGTCCTAATACGGGTTCATACAGCAATGGAGATCACATTTATACAAATCACATTTATTATTATGTCCATCAGGCCAGAGGTTATTGGAAAATCTCTGGTACTAAACAGCAAATATAAGCCTCAACGCTGGAACCATGCAGGCAAACATGGCACAGCTGCCTCCATGGCTGTAGATAAAACTTCCCATCGGTTCTGCTGAAGCAGCTTCGCCTGTATGACCTTCGATAAGGCTTTTTGCTCTGACAAAGAAAAAGGTAAGAGGGCCATACTTTAGTGTGATTAGTGTGTGACCCAGCTCATCAATATTCGCTGAAGGCTGTTTATAAATTAATAAATCACTAAATAAATGAATACGTTGGATGTATTTGTTCTGGTGAAACACACGGTAACGTTGCCTCACGTTGCCTCACCTTGCCTCATCCAAATCCAGACACTTATCCAGACCTTTGTTCGCGTCAAGTTCCTGGTCTTTTCCAGAAACATTGTGTGGGGGCTGACGAACATGACCTGGATTGAACTGTTTGAGTGAACTGTGAACCTTTAAAATACAGGATCTACTGTATGTCTGAGGATAAAACAACCTTTTATCAATCAAGATTGGTTCAAATAAAACCTTACACGGAAGAGTAGGCTACATTATAAGTTTATGTTTATTTTATTTGTAACATACAACTATGTCCAACCATAGCACACACACATACACACACACGCACACGCACACACGCACCACAAACATGCACGCACACACCACAAACACACACACACCACAAACACACACAAACACAGAATCCAGAAGCAGAGAAGCGAAAAAAAACACATGCAAATTCATTCACAAACACACACACACACACTTTTTTATTTTTATTTCGACCAGTAACAATGGGGCACAGACGAGCTATACCGCAAAATAGCCAGTGACATCACAGGTCTCAGGTGACATGGTTGCTGCAGGGCCATTAGGCCCCAGAAGGAAAATCCTGTTTAACACAAATGATGTCATCATTGGTCGTAATGCGACTTTGAGCAAGCTGTATCGGTGGTACTTTCATAAGTTGATTATGACTTCATTGTTGAATCGCAAATTCTCCTAATTATACCCTTGAGAACTATTATTTGGATGTATTTACCTTTTGCGGTGTTTGGCTTACTTTTCATTCAAATCACCAAGTCTCTCTGATCTTGTTAATGTCTGCTCAGACTATATAGTATTCTCCAGAGCTCCAACAGTCAACTTTAATGCACATTTAAACCAGCCCACTGTTTAAGGGCTTTAACATGCTTTTGACTTTGTGTGTGTGTGTGTTTAATGTATATTTTCTGAAGCAAAGATGTACTTGAAGCAGAAATTACCTTTAGCATTTGTGATACTGCTGTAGAAAAAGAAAAATAATTACTGTGGCTTGAAGGACCCAAGAGAGGTTCAATTACCGATCAGTGTCGGTTGAATTTTGAGGCTTTTATATTACTGATAGAAGCAAATGAGACAAGAAGATTGCCAATTTCTGTGTTACAATTTCAAATGTTCAATCTAAATGCATTCCACCAGGTTTGATTGCCCACAAAATCTGGCATAGCAATTTACATGATACACAGAGGGAAAGCCACAATGCTTAGCCACAATTACTAATGCATTACTAAATCGCTAAACGGCAGTTTTTTCCAAACTACTCCCGCTGTACATTCTCTTTTAAAGCCCCTATGTGTACATTGGAATAAGCTGTGGCAGTAAGAGCTTACCCTGATTTATCTACCTGGCAACTGTATTTTCAGTTAAATAAGTCATTTTACTGGAAACGGTGTTACTACCTAGTCAGTACTTTATTCCATTTTCCTAGTGTAGTAGTTGATGTAATGGCTGGAGAAATGTGACTCACAAACAAAAGTACTGGCGTTCTCTTTTTGTGTGTACACTAATCTCAAAGAGGAACAGGAGAGCAAAAGTAGTCAAAAATAATAGCTATGAGAATACAAAAATATTTTTATGTTTGGAAAGTCATGACGCAAAGTTATTGCAAATATATAATAATAAGCCACGTTTTTGTCCTCTCTGGAAATGTGTTGTTGAAACTGCTTTCACTTGCCAAGTGGTCTGACTCGATAAGTTCAAAGTGTTTTACTTCCAGGGAAGTCCCTTGATTTACCATAGAGCCCTCAATCAGCCTGAGCCCAACGCAAGTGGATGCAAAGCTGTGTCCAGCGGCTGTCTTTTTTTGGGGAATCCTAAGGGGACGTTTCTCTTATAGCACAGAGTTATACACAGCCTTGAAAATGAACCTATGCGTAGGTAGTACAGAGCGAGCCTATAAAGAACATTTCGGTGTAGAACCGTTCCTTTGCAGTGGTGCAGTGGGGATTTCTGACATTTGACGTAGAACAGAGATACCCTTTCACTGACCTGGGCCTAGCTTAAAGACATTCAAACATTAATAAAGCAAAGAAAAAGGGTGGATATTGCTGTTGTGGCTGGGAGACCGACTTTGCACGTGCACACATGCATGCGCGCACGTTTTCCACTGATGTGATATTTTAGCGGTGGCAGTAGGCCTTGTGTGACACGACAGTAGGCGCCTAGCAGCTTATCAGTTTTAACAAACACTAACAACAGAATGTTTTCCTGGCGTTCGCTGAAGACCTCGACTACACTCTCAAATGCAGGTCTAAACGCTCCACAAAATACATAATTTTTGAACACTCAAAATATAAATAACAACTTATCTCTGTGTTTTTTCCGCAGCACATAGCTATGTTCTCATGAATTTGGGCTTGAATGACTTTATGTAATGTAAATACTTAAAGCAATATAATAGTAGGAGGGGATCAGTGAGTTGACTTAATCTACAATAAAGTTTGGCGAAATGAACTCAAGAACACAATGACGATGATTATAAAATTTCCGTCATGACATGCAACACAACAGTGGATCCTTCCTTACGTTAAATTAAATTATGTATAACTTGTAGACATCAGTGTGTTGTACAATCGAGGTTCAAATCAAACTTTTCCATAAAATAACAGAAAAGCAGGAACTATCCAAATATGGTACCATCATAATTGTACCTAAACATTTTAACTACACTGAATTGAATCTCCGATATAATTTTGTGCAGTAAACCCTTTTTTAGATAAAACATTATGTTAGTGATTAGAACGGAGGTATAGTTAGTGCTGCTGTGATTAAACAGAATTGATTGGGATGTCCTGATGTGAGGGATTTGAGTTTTGCCTTATAGCTTTACAGAGGCTTCAGACACACAGCGGGAATAAGATAAAAAAAAGGGGAGGGGGGGGGCTTTAGAGGACAGGGGGAAAAAAAATACAGCGCATTAAAAACAAATCTACTGGGGGCTCCAGCTCCAGTAGCAGCTTAAGTGTGCCAAGACGATTAAGGGGTCAGTGGTCGTAGAAGGCAGGTCCACCGTACCTGATGCCACACCGGCCCATGTGAGGCGCTGCCAAAGCCCATCTCTCCAAATCCAAACAACACACGCATAGGAGACATAAAGAAGGTCATAGCAAAGTTACGGAAGAGCGCCATAACAAGCTCAGCAGATCTCGTGCCTGCTCTAATCAATCTTACATGACTCAAATCAGTTTTTTCTGCTAGCGTCTTTTGACGGAGCCTCGTTTTGCCAGGCGTCCACTGGTTTGATCTGAAGTATTTAAGGAAAGTTCTTATTCTCAAAGAAGGCCATTTTAAAACACAGACAAAGTAAAAAAAAACATCTTAACAACAACTTCAAAAAACATAAATGTGATAATCCTGAACAAATGTGATTTAAATCATCATTGTCATTGGCGTCATTGTTAAAACGTCTCCTTCATATAGTCTACATCATATAGTCCAGGAAACCTAGCTTAGGAAGTGTTTAATCACTGTGTCCAAAGGGGTGGCGGGTGGAAAGAGCCCAAGATAGGTAGTGACATAAACTGTGAGGCGAGCCATGCTTCTTGTTCAGTGTTCATACAAACCAACACCGTTTAAAAAATAATTTAATTAATTTCAGGAACACCAGCAGGTCTGTAATATCACTCCCCAGGACCAACAGCAGGTGGTTGGAGGACCGCCCCATTGGACGGTGCGAAGGAGGAGTCAGAGAACATCATCTGCAAGGTGCTATTGAGAAGCTGACATTTGAGGAAGTCGGAGCACCTTATAAAAAACTATGGCCATTGAAGAACGCAGGCAGTGACCAACCGGTATGAACACTGCCAGTGTCTGGGAAAAATCGTTGGAAACTCAACGGTTAAAAGCTAATGAAGCCTGAGTGAATGGGATAAAAAAAATAATAAACACACATTTTACGCTTTTTTTCCCCCTTGTGAAATACCGGTTGGTGTTCTGCGCTGTATGGGCGAGTGACTCGACATTTCCCTCGTATCAATAAGACCCTCTCTCTTCTCCTGGTCTAGTGTCACCACTGGTGACTCTGAGTGGCTCCCCCTGCCAAAGACCAGCTTTATCAGGCAGCCAATTTAACAAGACAGCTCCTTTCAAGCCTGTTGGCTTCTCCACTGGTAATGGATTTCCTCAATGACTGTCTCCCTTTCTCCAGGTTTCACACTTTTCCCTCCTCTGCCGCTTGGCCCCACTCCAGACTAGATCTCTTGCCATTCACTTTGATTTTCAAAGGTAAGTGATCCGTCGCTCCAGGCCTGACCAGCATTGCCTGAAATCTGGCCTCACTTTGGCTCCCCCAGGCCTGACATTGTACACTAATGCAAAGTGAAGTGCCACGTCTAAATAGCCTGTCAATTCTCCCCTTTACTCCCATGGTCTCCTTCCTCAACGGCACCTCCCACCATTTCCTATTTTCTACCCGTCCTCTCCTACAGTTTGCCTCCATGTTTTTTTAAGCTCTCCCAGCTGGGACACATTTCCAGGGGGTTGGGGGGATTTCAAATGATACAGTGATATTAAGGGACGTTAAAGTGGTGGATGATATTTTTGGCCCACATCGTTAATGAAGAGTGATGCTGTTGAACTGCATGAGAGGCAGCGAGCACACAATGGTCATGTGATGTGATTGACTTTGGCTTTCACAAGCAGCTAGCAATTCCACACGCCGCTCTCCCTGACGTGTACAACGCTGACGTGACGCGTGCCAGAGATACTATTGGTCTTTGTTGCAAAACTAGAACTTGACAAAAATGGGTCTTCTTTTAGTCTTTACTAACGAGAAATAAGAAACAAGGAGGATGGGAGTTCCCTTTCCACACTTGAGGCCCTTTGTTCGCCTCCATTTTCTCTTGATGGGGAATTAGAAGGTGTATGAAGACAGTGGCTATAGATGTTGTTTAATAGGTCAGAGCTGTGTCCACTTTGCCCACATGCTGCCAGGTTGTAGGTTTCATGACAGGAAAACATAAACCATGTCTCACATCATAGGAAATACAGCAGATCTGGCTCTTCAAGGCCCAATCCCCTGCCATATGATCTGTGTAAACCAAATCACTGCTGACTTCCTTACAGGCTGACAGGCGCCCAGGGCGCTACATAATGGAAGCCAAATGGCCAAGACAATGTAAGGGTCAGTGCTTTGATAAACAATGCAGTAATTACCGGGTATCTTTTAGGAGATACTTTCAGAGTTCCGTCTCAGAATTGGCTCCAAAATAGGAATACTTCTTATAGTTATATTTGTTGTTTATATGTTAAAAATTTTAATATTTTTGATAATATTTTCTGTACAACAGATCTGGAACAAACTCTGAACATGTGAGATCTACCTCACCACTTTATTATCTTAAATCAGGGCTCGACACTTTTCTCTTTGCGGCAGATTTTAATTAAAAATTAATGTATGCACTTTATTCTCTTCCCATCTTATACTTTTATTTTACATCTATCCTTTTTTTTATCATCTTTTAATGATGGTACTTTCAAAACATTTGCATGTGATTTGTTTGTACCTTTGTAAACAGCTTGTGTTTGAATGGTGCTATATAGATAAACTTGGCATTTGTACACTTGAAGTTGCCATTGGAAATGTAGTTATTTGCATGGTAATTGGCACTATTGCAAGACACTATTGCCATGCATGGCTTCCAAATGATTAAGCAAATGCACAAGACAGATTTAGCCTCTGACGAATTTACCAGGAATTAGGTGAGATTATAGTAGAGTTGGCATACAGGAAGGACATTGGGAGGCAGTGCCCCCCCCCATAGTAACATCTGTATAATGTATATATGACACAGTTTATCACATTTAGTCATTTAAAGAGACGGATATGTCACACTGTAGATCTGAATAGAGTGGAGCTGATCTAATCTGATTAGGAGTGAGATTTTGCTCCCGGAATATTGAAGCTGTCCCTGACCCCATGGAAAAGGCAGTACATTTTTGTTATTGTATTTTACAAAAAGCTATCTATCTCATGACGAAAGATTTCGACATTGTCATGCCACTTCCCAAGAGAAAGAATGTATCTGAAATCAAGCTGATAAACAGCAATGGATTCAAGGAAACATTACTGTAAATATTTGGAAATTATTCATCATTCAACTTCTGATTATGGCATTAGTTAACGTTGATTTAAGTTTTTCCCTTGCCCTTTAAATCCTTTTTCTTTTTAAGATTCGATAGTCAAGTGACCACTCATGGATAGGTACAACTGCTGTAAAATCAAAGCATTAACATCTGCAATAATATGGAATTATAAATCTATACTGAAAGTTATTTTGTGTGGTTAAACTGCCTAGTTGAATGGATAAGTAGGGTTAACAAAATGCATTGCTTTCCCAGTGTACACTTTCATTTCTGTATGTTCTTTAATGACCAAAACACTTTTTTTCCAGATTTGGTTCACTAGATATCCGTCTACCAATAATGAATAACCAAATAACATTTAAATAAAAACATTTGCAGATATGTTTGTATAATCAAATGGCTTGAATACAGTACAGTCTTTCATGCAGTTCTTTTGAACATCCAATAGGTTGGATAATTTAATTCAAAATGGTATCCTTTACATTTGGATCAATATGAATTGTTCTTTCAATGTTTTCCTCAGAAGCTTCAAGGTTCAGTCCTCTGATCTTTCCATAACGTTTCAGATCTGCCTTCCAGTACCAAGAAGGCAGCAAATTAATGAGATTCTTATTTTTTGGAATGACTTTAGACTTTTTTGAAGAAGCTAAGCTAATCAAAAGGCTGGGTCACCTCTGGGTGTACGGTAATTGAGAGGGCTGGCTCCATTCTGCAGCTCAGTGGGGTTTGGAAACAAAGCCATGCAAATCATTCCACCATAATTTACTATGCGACCACAGAGTTGCTCCATTCCGACCAGCCACGGGCATTGTGGACTCACTAACAATAGTCACAAACTGTGTATAGAGTCTCATGATTAACCTGATCAAGACCATGTTGTTTACATGTGCCCTTAGGTTGTACAAGTTTCATCACAAGTGTGACATAATTAGTTGACAATAATGGAGATCATATAGTTTGTCAATTACTTTTTGTAGAAAATTACAAAAATAAATAATAGAATGACCCAAAATATAATTTGAATGTGCATGTGTGTTGTGTTCAAAGTACAGATGCCTCCAATTGTTCTGAGAAAGATACTTCATGTGTAATGACTCTTTTACATCAAAGTAACGTCACAGTTGTGATACCTTATACAGCAGAGCAACACATTTGAGTCTTGTAATTGCACTACCTACATTACTAATTGAGATTGATCCAAGTCACACAAAATGTATTAACTAACACTTGGATGGAAGTCAAAGACATTTTGCACTACAATTTTTGCACTTTCCAATGTAATGTCTTGATCCAGAAAGTCAGTTTCAGCCACTGTTATGGTCTAGGGGTCACCTCTAGTGACCCCTCCATCACATGGATGTCTACCCTGGGTTCGTATTCAGGGTTACTTCCATTTTGGGACAGGTTGGGCTATCTGCCTCCCGATAAAGGATCTCTTCAGCCTTATAGCCACAATCCTTCCATCATTTCTCATTTAAAAAAAGTTGTTGATATTATGCCCCGTTACCAGATGCTCTAATTTACAGCTTCTTTTACACTTCATATTCCCATCATTCAGCAGCTCCTCCTAGTTTTAACAAAGACCATTTCTGCTATCTGTGGAGGAGAGCAAAGACAGTATTTAGTGGGCGATGCACACAAAATGATCTTGCCAACTTGAGCGTACTAATAAATTGATATGTGCCAGTGTGACTCCCCTTTGATGCCTTATCCAGCAGAAAGCTCCTAAACAAAATGTTTGATGTTTTCAGCCAGTGTAATAAGGATTCATAATTCTCTTAAACCAATGCAGAATTTTCTGCTACATTTGTTTTCATAAAAAAAAATACAAATGCCTGGAGGGTTAGACCAAAACTCAAAAGGAGATCACCCAAAGAGCAGCAAATGATTTGATAAGCCACCAGCTTGGCTCCCGCATGTCTAAGAGAAAAGTAGAAGTATATATAATTAATATCTGTTTAATAATGTGTCAATCTCTGAGAAGGTTATTTTTCTCTCTGATACATAAGTAAGCATGATTATAACTTCTTACTTGAGTTGATATGGTGGGCTCAGCACAACCTCCACACCATGAACACAGGTTAGATGGTGGGTGCACACCTTTCAAATCTCATCACTGGCACACAAAATATGAATATATATTTCCTTAGCTTTGTTGAAATAATCATTAAAAATAGAGTACAGCTTCCAAGATTTTTCAATCACCATTATTACTTAAGGGAGTAGTAAATGAATATTTAATAGAATCACATCTATATGATTGCATAGAAATTATCATAACCCCAATGCTTGACAAGCCTCCTCCAATATCATTTCCAATGTGGTACATTTGCAAGGGAGACAATGTTCAATTCCTTTGACACAACAATTTAATCTTATATCAGTTTTCCTATCATCCTACCGTGTCTGCAGAGAGAAGAAATGGCCCGAACAAAATTCCAAAAAAATCCAAAAGAATCACAAGTTGTGGCATTGAGGAAAAGAAGCGTTAGAGTTGTTTCATAATAACCAGAATAATTCAGATTGTTTATGCAAGGTATACGTACATTAATTTTCAACTTTCTACTACAACTTTCTAATCATACACACGTACATGCAGGTATCCATCGATGAGGCGCACACACACACACACACACACACACACACACACACACACACACACACACACACACACACACACACACACA
>JAOPJL010000034.1:10709842-10724891 GCA_027123545.1 Trisopterus esmarkii | reverse complement strand
CCCCCCCCCCCCCCCCCCCCCCCCCCCCCCCCCCCCCCCCCCCCCCCCCCCCCCCCACTACAATTATAGACAATAAATCTCCTCTATAGAAGTCATTTATATTTTTGGAATTTCACATTTTCTGGTTGAGGTACGAACCTCCCTGAAATCAGGGATAGCTTTAAGCAAGTGAATGGCATTTGATGACCCATGTCGGATATTTGGTTGGAGTTCAGCCTTTACCTGTGTGGCGGAATGAACCCATGCGCGTGTTGCATGTGTCTCATGCGCCACCTTTTGGAGACTTTGGGAAATACTTTTAGTAACGTCCAACGTGCGTGTACGTGCGTGTCTCATCTTTCCAAACTCAATACATTGGAAATAAAATAGTTTTACTTGACCTTAAATGAATAATGACAATAAAGGTATTTGTATCTTTATTCGACTATTATTGTCATGTATTTTTTCAAACATAAAAACTAGGCCTAACCTTCTCTTCTATATTACGTCATCTTATTGATGCATTGAAGAAAAAAAAAATATATATATATTCCAACCCTGCCTTTCATGTCTAGGCTATATTCCTGCACTGAAGCTTTGTTTGAAAGAATTTTAAATAAAATAAAAAAGTATGTCTAGTCAAAATGAAGTGTTCCTTCATCTCTGGGTTAACATAGCAGACCCCCATCAAGTCATGGCAGTCAGAGGATACAGTATAACAATTAGTCATGACCGCATCAGAGTCAGCACTTAAATATAAAATAGACCTCTAAAGGAGATCACACTCTGTCTTCTCACACCAAAAGTCCTTTTCACAAGTGTGGGTCGTGTGAACAACCATAGGACACTGTATATGGCTAGTTCCAGGATATTTGCATATACAATGAGTCTTTGATGCATCTGGAAATCATCTTCCAAGTCTAGACCATAAATATTTGAAAAGGAGAGCGCATTAAAAAAAATCAACATTTTTGTTACATTAAATTAACATGTGTTCTTCTCCTGCCCTGCATTGTTAATTTGCTAACAGGCAGTGACTGAAGAGGAGGAGGAGGAGATTTACTGTCTGTGGCCACACATAGGTCATCGATTTAGGGGAGGACAGGGAGAGACATAAGCAGATGGCCTTGAATTGTCCCATTGAATAGTTTAATTTGATTGTATTCTAATAATTAAAATGTAATGAGGAAAAAAAGGAACATCCCCCATCCAAGCCCGGTCTATTCATATTAAAGAAAATGTGAACAATTGTTCAGTGGTTTTGATGAATCTCAAATGTGTCAAAATTGTAAGCCATACATTACAATGGTTATGGCCATCCATCCTATTTGGAGACCCCCCCCCAAAAGCCAGGTATAATTCGGAAACTGGTCCCACCTTATATAGAAATGAAACCTGCACCAATGTTGGGTTTCCAGTGTGTTATCACTGCTAGGTTTACTGTGTTACCAGTAAAGCCTATATGTGAGGAAAATAATTTACAATCTGTACTTGAGTTTAGAATATTATGGATTATGATGGTCAGGAGATCTCCTGAAGTAATATACAAGTGAAAGCTTGATGAACCTAACCTATATCAGCTTCCATTCTATATTTTTATCCTTTTTTTTATCAATCTTACAATTGGACCACCCTTAAAATGATTCATTGGTATTTCATAATATCATGCATACATGGCAAAACCAGAAATCTAACATTTTATTGTACTTTGTAAATTGTTCTGTCTTGTTAGTTTTTTTTCCTATTATATTACCATTGATCAAAATAATAATAACAATCACCAGCCTAGATCTTTATTTCTGAAGAACAGCACATCCAAAGTGAGATATAGTCTGCCTTAAATGGTGTAGTCCATCAACTGGGAATTCTACACACACATTTCATTAGACAGGTGAGAGCTGATGCTGCTGGGGGTTAAGTGCCTTGCTGGAGGGCAGTGAGTAGGCAGTATCTGGTGCTTGGCCCCCCACTGTTTCCCCATTCAATATCTCAACATTGTTTAGTCATAGAGAGGCAACATGAGATAACTTAATCATTAATGAATGCCAAGTTATGCGATTAACTTCGAGACTATTTGCATACATGCAAATAGTCTCCGCCACCATCAGACTTGCAAAGTGGGACGCTCTGTTCTCATTAGCTGACCCCAATCTCTCACTTGTAACTCCGGATTTCATCAAAGTTTAGCAGGATCTAATATTTCCTTTCAAGTGAACAGAGAACCACTGATTAACCATGTTGGAATAAGGAGCGCAACATGCCAATTCTAATTATATATCTTCAGCGACATTAATGGACAGCCAGTTTCAACACTACTACAACTACTACTACTACTACTAGTACTACTACTCCTACAACCGCTACTACCACTACTACTATTAATACTTTGATTTGTGTTCATACATTTTCAAGGTTATTTATTAATTATTTATTTTCATTAAGAAAGCGCCTGGTAAAGGTTCAGTTAGGTATATGGATTATTGCTTAATTGGATGAGGAATTCCCCCATTAGATTTTATATTGGTTCCATATTATAAAAAATTTTCAACTTCAAAATGACATGGCATGTTAATAAAGCAGCATGATGTTATTATCTGTTTACAGTAGACACCCATGAGGTAATTGTCTTCAATGGTCTGTCAAAATTATGGAAAAACTTCATATTTAAAATTATGAATGGAATTCAATATAGATGTATATACTGTAGAAGTTGTGTACGTAAAAAAAGACGTGTATCTTTGTATCATGTGTGACTTTGCTAGAGGCCCAGGGGCATTGGTTAATTTACAAAGCGATTGCTTTTAAGTACAAAGAGCCCAGCTGGCTGTAGGTATTGTAAAAAGGGCTTCCGTTAAAGGGAGTGCTTTATTGTCTCATGCAAAACAATACGCAATTAATTGCTCAAAATTTAGTTATTTTTCACACTTTCACTGAATTTGACTGTTGTATACCATCAAATATTTAAACAGAATTGTGACACACAATGGCAATTTGATTTAAAAAGTAGAGATTATTTCAAACATATTGTTTTAGAAATGTGCATAGTTTGGTTCGATGCACCACATTACTCAGTACACAGTATAATGCAGCTTTATTCCCTATTCTTTTTCTAGTATGCCGACATACTGGGAAGAATATTCAGTGATTCTGAGCTCTTCAATTATTCAGCTATTCAGCATCCCATTTCTAAGGCCTTCAAAAAATGTACCATTTGTTGCGCTTGAGATAATAAAACAGCATAACATACCGTCTATAAATCAAAGTGCCTTTTGTATTGGATTCCTAAGTTGTACCATTGTAAAAGCGGACTGCATTCTCCATTTCCCCGGCGGTGTACAAAGGTGTGTACCGTTGTGTGTTCACTGTAGTCTGGTCATCAGACATTCATAGAAATTCACAGTTTCATTGATGCAATGGAAAATAGCATCTTGGGAAATGGAGGCACTATTTTTCCTTTCTCGCTCTTCTTGGAAAATATGTCTTGTGTATGTTTTCTGGCTACATTCAGTGCACAGGGCTCTGTGTTGTGAACAACACAGAGCCATTAGCCATAAGGGCAGAGGGGTCAGAGCTCTCACTCACTAAAGCGTTCCACTGGTCCTCCTTACCCTGAAGCTAGTAAACATCTGACCGGATTAACATCAAAGTCAACAAAAAAAACCTGCATGATCTCTATTAATGTGTAGATATTTATATGTATAGATGTTTTCACTTCCTAGAAACGATTTAACGTTAACGTGCTGCTTTCTAAGGAGGAGTGTGTTGGTGTGCATATGCAGAAGCAAAGCGAAGCCAGTGAGTATTTAGTCAAGGATTAATGTATGAGGCCTTGATTGCATTTAACAGAACAGGACCCAATTAGCATAATAGGCCCTCTTTCATTCTCTTTGAAGTCCAGATCCTAGAATCACAAATGTACACGATGCGCCAGCCAAAACAGCCAAACGTCAATTCATGGAAATGCCACAATCCTCAGCGGAGAGTCTTGGGTGGAATTTCTTTTTTTTTTTTTTGCAGAAGGAGTGGAAAAACATCCCACTTTTATTGCAAAATAAGCAGAAGAGAGGATGCGATGGGTGTTGTTCAGGCACCGCGGGGGCCGGACTCCATCCCGGAGAATGGATGGAGGCTCCTACGGTGGGCGCTGAGGGAGGTGCATCCGCTCTCAGGTGTCTTCAAAGCGCCGCACATGAAGGAAGGTAATTACTCTTCAATTAAAGAGATATTAGCCCACTTGGGAAGGGCACAGCCCACTCTAAGTGAAATAAGTTAGAGGCAACACATGTCCAATAACCAAGAAGCATCATCACACGCCGGGAGTGAGCGGGACTAAACAATCTGGGGGTTGTTTTTTTAGTATCCCTCAAAAACCTGAAGTCAGTTTGTATTAGGGGAAATCCACTGAGTATGTGGATTGTGTTGAGCCTGGGTGTAAAAAAAAATGTAATCCTTATTTTGATTCACAAGTTCAATACCATGTAGTCTAGGGAATTTTCTTTTACAATTGCGATGGAGACATAGTTCATGATTTAAAGATATGAATTCTTTGCTACAGACTCCAGAGGTATTAATGTCTACCTTCTTGGTTGGAAAATGTAGACATGGAATTAAAAATGCCCTTTCAGATTGGAAAAGCTTTGAACTTAAGAAACATTTCAAAAAGACTGTTTTTGAATTGAAAGTTCACCTCCTTGGAGCACAGCATTGCCTTGTCAAATAATAGAATGAAGTTTAATAGGTCAAAGCAATCAATGTGGCGTTCAAAGAGAATCTGCCAGCTATGATGAGTGTGCATTTTGTACTTTTCCTTTTGTACATGGCCAGAATGAAGATATGTTCCATTCATCAATAATATATAATGGGCTTTACAAATGCAGTTTTTTTATGCCAGACTTCATTAACTTTATAATTGTCAGTCCATATAAAGAACATGTTAGCAAACTATCGAGTACAATCTATAAATCAATGTATATATTTACTGACAGTTAGACAGGTAGGCAGGCAGGCTGGTAGGCAGGCAGCTAGGCAGGTGGTAAGCCAGCAGGCAAGTAGGTATCCTAATTAAGTGGGTAGGCAGGTATGAAATCAATCAAAATAAGAAGTATAAAGACTAAAGTATAACGTGTAGACATATTCCATTGCCCAGCAAAAGTATTTTCTAAATAAAATGTGTTTACATTTAAACAAGAAAATTTGGGTCGCCTTATCTCTGGAGGAAGAGCGGATAGACTTGCATCCCCAGCACCTCCAAGCTGAGTGTCAAGGTGTCCCTGAGCAAGACACCTAACCCTAACTACTCCCGATGAGCTGGCGGTTGCCTTGCATGGTTGGTGTGTGAATTTGTGTATGAACCGTTGGAATTCAGTTTTGATAAAAGCATCTGCTAAATGCCCAAAATGTTAAAAAGTGAAATGCCAATATCCAATATATCTGTTTTAAATATTAACCAAATATGCTTCCTACGTATGTACATAAGCTGAAGGTTATATATATAAAGGCCTTTATCCTTTTCTCAAACTTCACTATCTGAAGCTTAATTGAAAAAATCGTTTCGTTTTTTCCCATGCAGAAGATGGAAGGGTATGACCAGATTTCACACTGGTCATATTTGTAATAACACAACTCAACTTTTTTGTAGAAAGGTCTTTATTGCCTTATGAACTAAATTGCAAAAATCAATACATGTGAATGTTGAAAATAAAACGTCTGGTGATTTAATAGTGTTAATATATTTAATAATATTCACATTATTTATATAAATTCTCATTGTGCAAACACTTTCTCTCAGACGAAAAATGTGTTAAAGGCTATTTTCATTCTGATGTAAGCAAAAATAAAAGTTCATTTTGGCAAGCTAATAAGAGACTGGCAGTGTAGACACACACATCATATATTTTCAAGTGATTTGGAGTAAGAATGTCATCATAGTTCTGAAAAAAATACTATCCGCATAATACATTTGTACCTTATATTTAAATTCTATAAGATGGTATCTCACGCATTCCATGTCTGAAAATAAAACGTTCCAATCTGATATTACATCGCAAGTAAAAGTGTTTCATTTTCTTATCTTGAAAATATCCATTTGAACTGTTCTCGATTGTATCATGTACAGGTCAAAGTGCAAAAACATGTAGAAAATTGTTATGAGTTATTAACATTAGTTAGACACTTCACTGTTTCACAGAAGTGAAACAGCAGCCTTGTGGTGTTCCAGTTCTCTTCTTTGAAACTTCTGGGGGAGCTACGCTGCTGAGCTGAAATGCTGGATGCCGGCTTAAGCCACAGAGCGCAGGTTAAATGGTTTCTACTTGTCTTCTACTATGTACCAATGCAACTGTCTCAATCAAGCAAAACCAAATGCTATTTCCTTCATGACTCCTGGGTTGGAATAGCACCTCATTGTCGAGAAACAGCTTGAGCTACGGGAGAAAAGACAGAAAGTAAGGGTAAGAAAAAAAAATTCAAACTTTCCATTCAAGTTTACCTAATCTTTTTGTTAGTTAGTTAGTCTTTCACTAAAAAGTAGGAATGTCTTTGTTTTGCTGTGTTTGTCTGTGTGTGCATGCATGCATGCGCCTGTGTTTGTGTGCATGTGTGTGTTTGTTTGTGTGATCAAAAAGGAATATCTAATGTTTCAATATTGGTTGAAATGCATTCACTGTGTAACACTGAAGTACGACACATTTATTCGATGAGGTATGGAAATGGTACTGTCAATGTTTATACATATTATGTGTTATGGTGATCATGCGCTTAGATTTCGTCAACTGAAAATGTAACCAGAATTGCCACATCAACACAAATAAAATAAATAAAAACATAAGGGAATGAATAAAAACACATTGAAGACTTCCCTCATTTCTGTTTGCACTAAAGAGAACAACTTAAGAGTTTGAGCATTCCTCTGACCAAAAACATTATAAAGCTCAATATGTTTACAACTATTACAGTATGAAGCTTTGTTTTGTTCTAGGTCTGTTACCTTTTACTTACTATATTTTCAAATAAACTTTGACAGTAATAGTGATTTGTTACGTTGCTTTATATCACAGTGATTACGTTTGTTTCTCCATTTCTGTGGACACCAGATGTTGTTGTTGACCTGTTTACACAGAACTGTGTCAAACCACCAAGAGTCATTTTAAAACCAACTGCACATTTTGGTCGACCTCTAAAAGCTGGACTGAAAATGACTTTAGGAAATCAAGCATCACCCAAACCAGATCATGCAACGATGTTGAAATAAAAAGTCAGGGATGAAAGCTACCAAATCAAGAGGCACTAACTTGTTTGGCACTTAGCCTGAAATCTTTCTATAAATGTTTGCCTATAAATGGTGAGGAGTTACAGAAAGTCTAGCTATTGTGCGGTAGTGCTTGAAATGCACCATAAATGAGCGTTCTTGTCTGCATGGGTTCAATATAATCAATGTTGAGACACTGCAATGTATTTGTGTGGGTGTGTGTGAGTGAGTGTGTGTTTGGGTGAGTACACTGTAACAGTGTGCATCTGTGTGCGAACTGGAACAGCCTGTCCCTGTATGTGTGTGTGTACCGATACTGTAAAGGCATGGTGCTGAATGTGTGTGTGTTTGTGTGTGTGTGTGTGTGTGTGTGTGTGTGTGTGTGTGCGCGTGTGTGCGTGCGTCAGTGTATACTGTAACGGCAGCAAATGTCTTTTCATTGTCTGGTTGGCGTCAGGTTACAGATGGCGGGCTAATTAGTGTTGTGGAATGCAGCTGTGCCGACTAGGGAGCTGTCAAGGTGTGAAATCAAAAGGTGTCTCACTCCTTTTGTTAATTACACACAATAACGCCACGCCGCGCCGTGTTTGTTTCGTTCCCTTCTCAACCGTCCATAAATATTTTGGCAGAGCGAACAAAAAGGAAACAGGGGGAAGAAAAATGAGATGAATAACACAAAACAAATTGTAAACAATTATCAGTGCGGGGGTGAGAGAGGCTGGTTGTTGATTACAGTGAGACGGCATGGGGGCTGCTACCTAACCTAGATGACTTGTGAGTTGTTTACAACGTGACGGCACAGCAGCCAGGCATGCAGACGGGTGGGGAGCAGAAGCGAGGAAAACGAGGCGGCGGCGCTGTGGAGAAAGAGTTAGGGGCCCCGCGCCAGCCATCAGCAGTCAGTGTCGCCATGCGGTCAGGCCTTACTTTGGAGTTCTCTGATTAGACAAACGTGTAGTGAATGCCGTTGCTTAATGGCGGGGGAGGCGCCTGAGATACGGGAGGAGCGGGAGGAGCGAGAGGAGGAAGAGGAGGAGGAGGTGGAGGAGGTGGGTGGTTAACCGGCTGCGGGACTACAGAAGGGCAGAGAGAAGGGGGTCAAAAGAGAGATACAGATGGGACGTGTTAGTCGTTAGGCTGATCGTCAGAGATACACTACCCAGGTGCTTCCAGGCCCTGTAATACAATACACACACAGGATTTTAACGTTGTACTCATAGTGATTGTGCAGTAAGAAAATGACTATATTGATGACAGTGCCACTTATAATAAGTATGATATAAACCAGTGATGAAGAGGGTATATCATTAGTTATATGTGACAAATATCCACCCATGAACATAATCTCTTATTGTATTTATGTATTAAAATGTAATAAAAGCTGCTTTCACACAAAGAAATAACCACCTTCATTAATTTCAATAAAACAATGTTTTAAAATTGATTAAAAACATCTTGTTATAAAAATACATATTTTTTGTTCCTATTATACATTGTTTAGACGAGCAGGGAAAAACAATACAGCTTTAAGAAATGATTGAATGATCTCACAAACATGATCCAATGTTGTTTGCAACATCAGATGATAACCATTGATTTTATCTAGTATTAAGGTATTCATTCTAGATGCTAGATAACACGATTTCTTACTACAACAAAATCCCTCCTGGTAGCTGTTGATTTGGGATGAGGAAACCTTTTTTTATTTTTTTATTTATAAATTGTGATGAAAAAACAAACGGGGAGAGACTGGTGCAACATCAAACACAAGATTTTTCTCAGAATTGTACTGATAAAATACAGATTTTTCTTCTTACGAAAGATAAGTATTATTATCTACCATATAATAATATACCTCTTACTTGCACCCGAAATGCTTGTAATTATTGAAGTCTCTCATGCATAATCCCTTGGAAAAGAATCTTCTTTTTAATTCAGAGACTTGAAAGGGCACCCGCATACCTTACTCTTACACCAAAGGGAAAGAAACATCATTGAGTCAGACTCCACTGACAAGATGCCACAAGTTATATTCTCTGACATTTCTCTACGCTGGAAATAATGTTATAATTGTTGACTTTGCTTCACTGTGCATATTAAAGCTCCCTCACATGCTTACGGCTTGAGCGATACCGCGCGTGACACTCCAGTGATGTGTGCGTGCGTAAGTATCTATGTGTGTGCGCGGGGGTGTGTGTGTGAGTGTGAGAGAGAAAGAGAGAAAAAGAATGAAACAGAGACTCGTCTGAAGATACTCCAACTCCTGCTTCTCCTATAAAAATGAACTAGCCCGCTCGGCTGCGAGCCTACGAGATAGATGAAAAGTGGGGCTGAGTGTCTTTTATGCAGGTTCAGAGCAATGTTCAAAGAGCCAGCTATACGGGATGCATGAGGGAGAGGCCTGGCCCTAGTTGGACTGGATCATTGATCAGCACACAAAATGGCCTCATCAAGAGATCCCTCCCACCGTCTCAAACATTCCAACATGGAGCACAATTAGACACGTCTTAGTTCTGACGGTTTTCCGCTAACAAGGAATAATGTTCAGTTATTAGGGGATAAGGACCCTGTTTGCTTGGCTCTGCACCTATCTCCCTCTCATCTTTACACCGTCACTGATTCTTGAAAGACTGCTTCCCCACTTTATAGTTTTCTTTTTCTCTTTCCCGCTACCAAAGAATATCAATTCAATGCCTGGAGAGTTTTACTGATCCAATCTGTAGTCGTTACCATTTTTTTTTTCAAGACATGTCAGGTAGAAGGAACCTTACTAAAGACATCCAGTCATTTGAGAAGTGAGCTGGAGTGCATGGTTGAAATGAAGAACGGACGTACCTGTGACCTGTTTGCTCTTAAGCGACGCCTCAGACGCCAGTGCATAGGACATGGTGATGATCCTCTCCTGCTCCTGCAGAGCCGAGTCCAGACCCCCGAGACACCCCACCTCTGCCTTCTTGTCCATGGTGACGGCCAGCGCCAGATTCTGCACACTGAAAATGAAAGAGAAAACCAAGTCTGGTGGCATCACTGCTGCTGCATTCTCAATCCCACATTCAATGGATGGTTGAATTTAGTTTTTTAAAGGTTGTGCAGGCAATATATTTGGGAATAGGTTGTTTTTGGTTTCATTTGTTCAAGATTTCTTTACATTACAACCATATTCAATTAATCCAATGCGCTGACCAAAAAATTATTAGAATTGTTATCTGTCGCAGGCCATCCAATCATTTCACTCGGCCCGAATTAAATGTCTGGATGGCCGGTCTACTTGGCCTATCTTTTTATCCGGCTGCCTTTGCGTACACTGCCTGTCATTGGGTTGGGACCCCATTCTGGGGTCACCTGATATGAGGTCATGGGAGATTGCTGATTTATAAAATGGATATTGAGATGTTTGAGGATGTAGAGATGTTTGAGGCTAAATGTTTCATACAATATAAATATTCAAACTTCCAAAGCTATCTTCCAATCATGTATACATGAAAAGACCTAATGATTCATAGCCATGAGTGAACTACTACTAGCACTTAGTGTGGCATGATGTTGATGGGGTTTAAACTAGGGTTAAAACTGTGGGGAAGCAGATGCAAGTAAGATGTAGTCACATGCCCTCACAGCAGAGAACCACTGATCTAAGCTCATTTTATCTTATTTTCAGGTTGTTGTTGTTGCTGTTGTTTACCTGGACTTAGCGAGGATGCTTTTGATGCGCTCCACCTTGCGATGGCGCTCCTCCACCTCCTGGGGACTGAGAGTCTCCTCCGGCTCAGAGTCTACATACCGCTCAGGAATCAACACCTTCTGGGGCATGGATAGCTGTAGGACGATACAAATAGAGCCATCAAAAGCCGTGTCCCATAATAGACTTCTAAATGTTGCATCAAACTGCACCAGCTATTATGCATATACTGCACCAGTTATTCATCAAGAATGGAATTGTGCGCTTTAGGACGTTACACACATCGAAGACAACTGAAAGCATCTATGTGTTGGGCGTAATGAGGGAGTACTCTTCATCATCAACCTAATCCTCAATGTCCTCATCATCATCGTCATCATCAGCATCATCATCATCATCATCATCATCATCATCATCATCATCATCGCTCCAACATTGGTCCAACATGCCATAGTAGGTGTTAGTGATTGATGGGGCAGCGGACACGCTCCTTTACATAGTGAGCGCGGTGGATATCAAACAGGTGTTTGTCGTTTGTCGGGGCAGTGTGCAAGCGCCATTGCACAGTAAGTGGGGTGGATAACAACCCTCCACCATCGCCATTCCACTACCCTTTAAATTGTGCTGGGTCCATCTCAGCGGTGGGTTATTTTGATGGATTGTTACCAGTGCAGTCCCCACTGTACCTCTTTGCTGAGGTCCAGGTCATACTCCAGGGGCTCCAGCTGGTGGGGGGGTGTGCCGGCTGTGGCCAGGGGCTCGGGGGCCCTGAAGGTCAGCCACTCGTCAGACCGGGAGCGGGGTCTCTCCTGGTGCTCCTCCGGGGGTCCCTCCTCTCCCTGGACGCTGCGACGCTCGGGCTCCCACACCTCCTCGCCCTGCCCCTCCTCGCCACGGGCCTCCTCGCCCTGCACCGCCCGCTCCAGAAGCTGCAGGTCAAACTCCTGCTCTCTCCTCCACTGGACACACACACACACACACATACATGCAAACACACACACACACACACACATACAAACAAACATACATACACACACACACGTAAAAACAATACAAACAACAAGGGAAATACAACGTCTATGAAACCATTGACGATAGATGATTATACAAAATATGTTTAGAATAGGTGTTTTTGGTGCACTTGCCTTCACACATATAACTCCATGTAGAAATATTGCAGAAATATATTACCCTGTAGGTTGCAAAACCATGTGTGTGTATGTGTGTGTGTGTGTGTGTGTGGGTGTGCGTGTTTGTGTGAGTGAGAGTGAGTAAATTGAAAAAGAGAGCATGCATGAAAATCATGCATGAAAGTTCCATCATCACAGCATGCTGTAAGTCCTTCTGGTGCAGTAGTGACAGAAAAGACAGGAACAACATGTGAATAAGAAAGACAGCAACAACAACAACAACAACAACAACATCAACAACAACAACAACAACAACAACAGGAAGGAACGGGGAAGTGCTCTTCCTACATCAACAAGCCCTATGGATACACTTTGGACTTCTTGTGCTGACTCAACAAAATTACTAAAACACTCTGGGGGTTTCTGTATTCTGTAAACAAACGTGATGAGGGAAAGAAAAAAATACATGGCAATATGTGTTTATTAGACAAGAATTTATTTCTTATTTGCAAACTTCTACATGAAAAAGTGATAGGGTTCTTAACAGTGAAATCTCTCTGTTATTTGATACAAATAGGATTTCACTAACATTAGTACATCTAAATATACTTAATTTTTTACCAATAATGTTATTGCTTTCCTTGTACAAAGATTAGAAAGTCATGGTTGGTATGCAAATAGACCCAAGTACACAGAGTCCTTACGTCAGTTACTATCCTTATCAAATGGCACATACACCTTAATAATTATGAGTTATGTATTTGAATGTTTAAGTTAATGCTTTTGTCAGTGGAAAGTTGTTAAGCAAATCTTGATTTGCACATATGTAACAAAAGCAAGAGTTATACACAAATATACTGACATACAGCGACAAACAGTAGAAACCCCACACCCACACAGACACTAACACACACACACACACACACACACACACACACACACACACACACACTCACAGTTCCATAAGAAAAAAGTGATTTAGAATCTTTAACTTAAAAAGTGAGTGAACCCAAAACTGTTTTTGTTTTTGTTTTAAACATGGTAGTACATCTTATATGAACTTCAACATAGTAATGCAATTTATCACTGGTACTGAAAGTAGACCTAATTTAGGCATTCAGAGTAAACAGGAGAGATACCCATGTTTTTGCCAGTTTTAGCCAAACAGTTTGTGACCATTCCACTCCACTCCACTCCAAAAGCAGGTCTTGTGACGTCAAAAGTGCCTTTACAGAGGCCCTTCGACGTCACGGCCTATGGGACACTGGCGGCAAGCTGTTTGGAGCTCGGTCAGACTGCGGCGTCCGAGAGAAAGCTTAGCTTCCGGGACACTTATGGTATAAGGCCCATGGTGTGTGGACGGTGTGGAGCTCCTTCTGGGCAGCCAGAGATTATGAAGATTGAGTCTGAGAGAGGGTGAAGCTTCGGGGAACCACCCATATTACAACACAACGGTGTGTGTGAAAGCTGAAGCCCTGTCTGAGCAGCGATCTATTTTGATGTTCGCATCCAAGTGAAGGCATTTCATAAGAAACCATTCTTCTTCTTTTCTTTTGATCTCATAATTTTGGAATTCAAGCTGAAACAGCTGGTTCACTGACAGTTTAAAAGGACAATACCGACATTGGAAGATGAAATCATTCTAAGCATCTCTCCTGGCTTCACTACAACATCCCTTACCAATATCATCCGTGTGCCTTGCTCTGGTAACTAAATGCTCTGATGCATTGAAGTGACTTTGACAAAGTATATTGGTAACGGATGTCGCAGTGAAGCCAGGAGTGAGGGTTTGATGGATTTGATCACCCAGACCAGTATTGTCCAGAGCAGAGAGATAGTTAGTATACACACTATAGTAGGGCAGAGGGACTGTGAGTAAAATCTCTGGAATACTAATTTGAAGTCAGTGGAGTAAAAACATTACACTAAGACTCACATACTGTAATATACTGTAAGAGAGAAAGGCAATGAGGCAGAGATGTGGAAAGATCAATGAGAGAACAACGATATGATTAGGTAAGAATCATAAAGAATAAATATGGAAAAATCAAGACATTCCATGAATGATGTCGGAAGTTGTGTGTACGGAGTTTGAATATTATATGTATTTGTTAGTGTGTTATTGCATGCATTTTTTTTTACCTGTTTCCTGTTATGTCATTGTGTTGACCGGTTTTAAATTTTATCAATGTAGCACATTATGAATAATGTCAACGATATGAACAGATAGTTCTCTGTTTTAAACTGTGCTATAGGTCTTAAAAAAACACATGTATGACAACCGTTACCGTCACACGTAACGTAGATCATCAAACAGACGACTCTGCGATAGGTTTTTCTGAAAAATGTTGTTCTACAAGTAATTCAAAAGCGAGACCCACTATGATGAGCGGGGACTGGGAGGGTGCACACAACTGGGATCTCCAGTGTTAGGTCCATGATGTGATCCATGGGACGTTGTGTTTAAAAGATAGAGAGAAAGAGAGAGATAGAGAGAGAAAGAGAGAGAGAGAGTAAGAAAGAGAGAGTAAAAGAGAGTGAGAGTAAGAAAGAGAGAGAGTATAGGAGAGAGTAAGAGAGGGAGAGAGAGTGAGAGACAGAGTAAGAGAGAGAGATAAAGAGAAAGAGAGAGAGAGAGAGAGCATAAGAGATTGAGAGTGAGAGAGAGTAAGAGAGAGAGAGGGGGAGAGCGAGAGGGAGAGCGAGGAGTGTGGTCTGGTCTGTTTGTTTTGTGTGTGTGCGGATACCAGCTGCTAGTAACGTACAGAGCCCAGGTCCGCCGAGAGCGGCCGCTGCGTGGACGCCGAGGAGGCGGCGCGGGACGCCAAGCCGTGCGCGCGCGCGTCTCCGTGACTCAGGGTGCGCTTGCGCTGCCGGACCAGCGCCTTCTGGTGCCTCTTCATCCTCTCCAGCTGCTCGTCAGCGCTCATCTTGCCCCGGAGCTGCTGCTGATGCTGCTGCAGCGCCGGCTCCCCCGAGTACAGGCGCTCCAAGGCACTCTTTGCTCTCTCCTGG
>JAOPJL010000034.1:10672537-10683241 GCA_027123545.1 Trisopterus esmarkii | reverse complement strand
ACACACACACACACACACACACACACACACACACACACACACACACACACACACACACACACACACAAAAAAACACAAAAAAATAAAGATATTGGCACAGTGGTGGAGACACGCCACAACATGATTAACATGGGACAGTTTTTGTTGTTTGATCAATGTATCCTAGAGAGGTATCATAGTATACAGTCAACAGCAGTATACCGTATACTGTGTGTGCGTGTGTGTGTGTGTGTGTGTGTGTGTGTGTGTGTGTGTGTGTGTGTGTGTGTGTGTGTGTGTGTTGCTTACAGTTGACGGACAGCGTGTGGTTCCCCACCACGTCATCAAAGGTCTCTGTGTGCATGGTGATGCACTCGTACAGCCCGCTGTTGTTACGGCTCACGTTCCTCAGCACCAACACACCGCTAACAGAGTTGGACTCTGACTCGGACTCCTGACACACGCACGCACACACACACACACACACAACACAATGTAACCACGCACACACATCCTTCACTTGAGTGTTATTGTAGCTGTATTCGAGGTAGTCTTTACAGGTGGATGACAGGCAGATTGGACAGACCCAGATTTATACACAGCAGTTGTTAGTACTTTTATCAAAAACAACTCACAGGTATCTTGTGATACAATCATATGAAGATGAGTACATGGGCACGTGATCACCGATGCATCATTGGAACAATGGGG
Source organism: Trisopterus esmarkii (assembly GCA_027123545.1). NCBI lineage: Eukaryota > Metazoa > Chordata > Actinopteri > Gadiformes > Gadidae > Trisopterus > Trisopterus esmarkii. Next base: position 10,682,551 of record JAOPJL010000034.1, on the reverse strand, counting down.
TTTGAACGGGTTTCAGAGTGTATTCATGTATTCACGGGCCATCCTGACCACCTGTTTCAAATGTGTGTTTCTGTGAATGGATAATGGATAATGGATCCATTCACGGTGTTGATACATAGTGAATGGTTGGTTAATGCCTATTAGATGAATTGGTAAAACTTGACTTGTTTTTCAATCAAAACGTATCGACAAACACAGATAATCGATCAACGTAATTTGGGGCAGATACGAAACATGACATAACAGGGCTGTGTACCCCTTTGTGGCGGAAGGTGAAGGATGATGGCTGGGGATTTCCATTGCCCTGACACTCCAGTTCAACCGTGTCTCCCTCTTTGATGTCTCTCTTGGGGGACTTCACCCACAGGTTGATCTCATCTGTGGGGTCTGAAACACAGAGGGGTTCAATCGTTATCATTGAGGCACGTTCAATCGTCATGAAGTAATTCATGACTACAATGCATTTCGTCTCAGAGAAGGTTGAGAATCACATCAAAGGGGCGAGTACTGCTTCATGAGGGGTCTGCAACATCAACTCTGTCACCCTCCTACATCAATGGAGAAGTTTAGAACCCAGTGTTTCCGATGGAATGAATGAACACTATGATATTTTAAATATATATTCTTGGGCTGAGAGTTCTAGAAGTTCTCTCTTTTGGCGTGTTATCCCCATTGTTACGACCCACGTCAACTTTGTGATACTGGTTTTAAGTATGACATTATGTTGACGACAATTTAAGTTAAGTTTAAGACTGATTTCCATATGATCAAAAAAAAACATAATTTTGCTTTCGCTGCCCCTTAAATAAAGTCAAACGGGTATATTTACAGGATGAAAAAGAGGATCTGATGTCTGCATGAAAAGTACTCACAGCTGACCCGGATCTTGATTTTGGTAGACTCCAACATGCCATGTCCCCCTGGGATCTGGTAGTTAACCTCACAGTAGAACTCTGAGTCTTTGTCCTTCTTCACCACTTTCAGGCTCAGCTCACTCCTCAGCGTAAACAACCCGCTGGAATCCCTGGTCACTTGGGGCAGCACAGATACCTCTGGCAGACATACACACACCCACACCCACACCCACACCCACACCCACACCCACACCCACACCCACACACACACACACACACACACACACACACACTTCAGTCTGTGTGTGTGTATGTATCTTCTTTACAAATCACATTTCACATCATCAACATCAGAATTTCTCGAAAAAAAGTATTGCTGTAGCAGAACTATAAAACATAAAAAATAAGTATATACTTATATCTTGTAATTTGCTGTTAAACACTACACTCTCTCTTTCATCCTGTAACAACCGTTTTTTAAATCACCTCTGTGGACCGAGGTGGAAGTGAGGTCCTAGCTGTAAGATAGGCAAGCAGGAATCAGAGCCAACTGTGGAATCCAGCATGCCTGCAGTGTTGTGAGCATAGATGCTGAAGAATTAATGGAGGAAGGCAAAAAAATCGATATCTTTGCGATGCAGGACCGCGGGGATGTGCTGCAATGTGGAGCAGGAAAGGTTTAAGCAGCCAAAGTTAGGCAGAGCATTGTCGCTGCTATAGTGACACAAAAAACAACAAAGGCAAAAATAATAACCACATTTGCTTAGTAGCTCATGTGATTGTCTGTCAGAAGAACCTGGTTTTATAAGGACGACACATCTATACTGCACTACATGTGTTCATTTGTTAGTGTTGAGTGGAAACTTTAGGAATGCACATATATCAAGGATTTGTCATGTTGATTTAATGTTTATAATACAAGTGTTAAAGGAGAACGTGCGTAGACCAGACCACGGAGCGCTGCATGTCTCACCTCTTCACAGCCACATAGTGAACTACGTCAACATCTACATCTTCTCAGGTTGCTCACACAACTTGAATAGAAGCAGAATGAAAATGGGACCGCAGTCCCCGAGAACAATAACACGTTGACCTGGGAAGGTCAGTCTGTGAGGTATGGAAAGTTCCACCCATTGCATTGTGCTCAGTTAAACCTCTACATGTGTTTGCTTTTAATCACAAAAGCAACAATCCTTTAAAATCGGCAAAATGCCACACCTTTACTGCAGTCAATCACTATTGTTCAAACGTAGGTCGTACTTATAGGACTCTCCAAAGAAAGAGCAACTGAACCAATCCACCAATACCTCAAAAAGCATCATCTACTATTCTCATAGACTATACTGCAAATTTGGTCTGCAGTGAAAAGTACTGAAAATGTGTGATGGCAATGGCCTGTAGTTCAATAGTATTTAGTACTTGGATGACTCTGGAGCGCAAGGTCTTCCTGGCTTTGATGGCCTGCTTGCGACAGGAAACGGTGTGTGTGAAGCGAGGGGGGGGGGGGGTTGGGGGGTGGGTTAAAAGGAGAACTATCCTTCCTTCTATTTTCTGCTTTGTATTCAAGCCTATGAAGCTAAAGGCAGAAAGAGAAGGGCTGGGCTTTTGAGATGAAGAGACTAAGGTATAAAAAGTAGCGGCAGAACTTTGCTAAGCGTGAAGGATCACCTTTGGATGAAAGCATAGCAACGCTCTGCTCCCGATGCTGGAGGCAGGCCAGTGATTTTTGTTTGTGGGACATTGCTATGACGACAAGGGCTCTCTTTTTTCTTTTATTTTATTATTTACTAGTGTTTACCACCAGTGCCACTCAAACAGATCCTCCGGAGATCTGTTGGGCGAGAGAGGGGTGATGTTTTACATCAAACGGCGCCTTTCTCGCCCTTTTATTCCCCCTCTCTCCCTCCCACTCACTGACACAGTTGATCCTTTCTACCAGCAGGTGGACCTGGGGAGTCGGGACTGGTGATATATTGTTCAAAGTGCAGTAATCAATAACCAACTCAAAGACCCAAGGACAAGGAACCTTCTGCCAATAATGGAAAAGAAGTTCAGTATCGACTTTCTACCCTCTCTGTCCTCAATTTGCAACCTTCCCTCAGGAATAAAGGAGGTCTGCACCATTAGAAGTTGGTCCCAGGGACTTGGGGAAACCTACTTCCCTACTTAGACCACGTGGGTTTGTCAAGAGTGAACAACATGAGGGCGTGTGCAGAGCTTCAATGCTGCGTGTTTACATGGGGAGCTTCATGGATGGAGGTCGTCGCTGCAAATCATCCATGATTTAGCGTGACTCCATCACGACCATGACCTCATCTTTGAAGTAAGAATAATATATTTTAGTATACCAGTAGGATGTATTACAACTTCACTGTTTACACCCTTGCACAAGGGTATCTACCCGTTAGAAGTTTAGGGAACAAACTGTTCCAATATAAATAGTATTCGATTCTCAAAGGGTCATACAGGTCTATTCTAGCGGGGTCCATATTTAATAACGACACACTGCAACGTTAAGCCCTTATAAGGGCAAACTCAACTCAAAAACCCAAGGGGAAAAGGAGGAGCCCTTGAGAAGTTGGAAAGTAACAATACAGTGAAATATGGCAGCAGTGAGCTGGAGTAATCATGACAGAGCTAGGCTATTCCTCAACCATTCTCACATTCTCGGTACATCTCTATCTATTCTCAGGATGACAAGCTTAAAGAGATCAGCTATGGCATTATGAGCCAACAGAGCGATTATGTTACTATTGCAAGTATGCGCGTGAGTTATGCATTAACTTTTGCCCTCCCGATGGTTTGGAAGTTTGTGGCTTGAGCACACCGAGACAAGAGAGCAAGGCACAGGGTTGGACAGAAGTTTCCGTTGCAAGTGGAGATGTCCCTCCACCGTTACTGTACGCATCTCCTAATCCCAGGGACGGTGGAGGTCAAATACTATACCCTCTAAAGATAGCTAGATTAAACCGGATTGCACACCTGTTGCTTTACATGCTGCCATAGGGTTCGGCTTTCGGACACAATAACAACACATGCTGGCTTCAGCTTACTACATGACCAACAACTAATACAGACAACTGTTTTGAACCGCACTCTGTTGACTGACAGAGAAATGAATGCCTCTCTGGGCACTTGGGACTAAGTGTACTAATTAAAATGGAATGCTGCCTATTTAAAGTCACATGCCTATTGATTGCATGTCAAGTGATGAAAGAAATAATAACAGCAATGCACCCTGCGTCAGTTAATGCCAGTATTTCATGTGTATAATCCCAACCGGAGTGAACTGAACATTGTTGGATAGGTTCCAATTACCTGTATATCTCCTCTTATAAAATGTTCATATTCATATACTATTATTATTATTATAGCTTTATTAACATATCATTATTCTAATAGTCAAAGAGAACAACTACAGAGCCAAGATCCAAACAGGGCTCTAAATAACGTAAACTAAAATAAAATGAATCGACTTTGATGAGTCAATTCAATTCATTCATTTGGACAATCATCTCTTTATGCATATTAATAGCCTTTTGAATCAATCAACTAAAGCGTTGAATTAACTTATTGTTTCAAAGGCCGATCCATGTGTCCAAAGTGGGCAATCAATTTAAATAAAAAGTCACATGTAAGCAATAGTTGGGTCACCACCTACTCTACATTTTGACCTCAATGAAAACACTGAAAACTCCCATTATTTGTTAGTATGATGAGGACCACCATGGGTCTGTGCTACTGTGAACCAGGTGTTTAAGATCAGTCTCTCCTCTCTGGCCTGTGCTTTTCCCAGCCGACCACACACCAAACCCTTGACGCCAAACAGGCAGTATTTTCCAATGCCTTCGCTCAACTTCAAACCGTCACAACAGTACAGACCAGCGCTGCTTTCACCCTGAGAAGAATACACACTCACTCACCTGTCCTGCAGTGTGTACTCTGTGTTTTCAGGAGATATCTGACCGGTCACTGGGTGTCGGAATGATGTACTCCTCTGGTTGTGGCTGCAATGGGAAGGGAGAGAGAAGAGAATGATAAGGAGGGGAAAATAACCCCCAAGACAGAGCAAAGTTAGTGTAGGATCGCCACCATCCTCCACTACCACCACCCCCACCCCCACCCCCACCCCCACCCCCACCCTCTCATCACCTCCATCAATCAGAGTGGGTTTACAGTGGGCGTCTGCTGGGGAACGTTTGACCATGACCACATGTTGTGTCCATAACAACCACATCCCCTGCCAACTGCAGAACGGGTGTTGCTACTGAAGCCTGGTCATGACCGAGGGTTTGTATTTCACACACACGGTGAGGGCCAGCACTCCTTGCCCTGCCCTACCCACCCAGCCCCTTTATTGATTTCAATTACATTGCTCCATTCATCGCTGTACTTAGGACGTTAAAACGTGTCAGTGACAACGGGGAACCAGAAGCAGACAGGTGTCAGCTGTTGCTTTTAACATTTTATTAATGTTTATGTTTGTTTACACACTACATAACCGTAAGAATAATCGCTGTCTGTAAATCTGGGTTTGTCTGCTTCAGTGACTGCACACACACAGTCAGGTCGAACAGGCCTGCTGTGCTGCTCGGACAGGTAGAGTAAGAGTTAAGATGTTCTGTTTACTGACCATGTCTGGATATGATGATGATATATGATATCTGAATAAAAACTTTACACAACAATGGCAGATAATCTCAATCCTATGCTGAAACCAAGGTGATGGTTTTGTATCGTTGAGTCTTTGAATTGTTGGTTCTGATTATTGTACAAGCTCTGGTTATGATTAGGATCTTTGCCTTTTATTTGTAGAGGTCTGTGGGCTATCGTGGTGAGGGGGGGTTTATCCAAGTGCTGACTACGACTCATTACATCCTGAGGGACTGAGATGACAGAAAACAAACAAGCATTTCTCACACTGCGCCGTGATGTTCAGACGCCCATGAGAAATATTACAGCTCTTTGGGCAAACTAAAGAGACATGAATGACCGGCCATGCAGTCAAGATTAAACAGGGTTTAATTACACAAATACTCGTGGATATTTGCTAATGCATGTAGGTTATTGCTACTGTAATAGTTCACATGATAAGCATGAAGAACTAATAACGTTTATTACTCTTGCTTTTGCTTAACCATTCAAAAGCGTATAATCTGTCTTCTTTATGACACAATATCTGTAGGTATCTATTCATACTATACTGCATTGCCTCCAGGGATTTTGATATCATGATGAGGAAAAGAGAACCATTAATACACGCTTCATGATAACCATTCTATACATTTGTGGAAAACCTTTAGTCTGAGTACTCACACAATTAAAATAGTTATGTACTTATTTCATCACTTATTATGAATATCATGCAGGCTGTATTGCGCATAGTGCAATTACTATTGCCTGTCAATGACAAGCATGAATGCAACACTTCTCATGAGGGAGAAACATAGGGAGGGAGGGAGCAGAGAGGGAGGGGACAGTTATTTTGGGTTGCGTATTTGTCAAATATTTTCTTCTCCCTCTCTTGACTCACTGACGTTACCTACAATACCTCTAAATTAAGTTGTGATTAAGTAAAACTATATATAAATATAATATATATTTATTTTATATATAATTATATATAGTGTATATTTTTCCTTTATAATCAATCAGTTAATGTTTTTTCCAACATATCAGGGAATTCAAGTTGTTTGTACGATGATAGCACACAGCATCATCTCAAATAAATTATTCTAATTACATTCACCCTGCCCTGCTCGTGTTACATTTCATCTATGTGTGAAAAGCTGTGATTTACCAGCAGTGAACAGGATATGTTACGCAAGATCAACATTGAGGACGGCACAGCATTCAGTGTCCACTACTAACACACTTATGAGGGCTGACCAGTGTCTGCCAGGGCAGCTTGGGAGGCAGCTTGGACAGGCCATTCATCCAGGACAGATGCTCTATGAAGTACAGAGGGTCATACCTCTGGTTCTGTTACTCCTCATGCATGCCTTGTGCACGAATCGTTATATCTATCATTACCTTTCATTACCCATCTATGCCTTTCATGATTACCTTTAATAACTATTATAACAAATGATTAACTTTCATTACCCAACTTATCAATGCATTTCATTGCCCTCATTACCATGAATTACCCATCAATGCCTTTCATTAACTATCATTACCTTTTACTAAGTATCATCACCATTCATAACCTCTCATTACCTAGTATTATGTAGCATGAGCTAGCATTACCCATCGTAACCTAGCATTATTTGCAGCTCTTTCTTTAGTATTTGCTCTCACTCTTCATTGTATACTTTCCTGTAAAAGCTTTTTTTTTCTCATGATAATTAAACGTCGAAGAGACTGTCAAGTAACGCTGAGAGAGAGTGGACCCATGTTTGCAGGGTAAATACTGCAATGCAGTTTGAATCCAGCCAGATTTTTGCAGCAGTTCAACTCAGAAAACAGGCTGCTCCAAAACACAGACGCACAGTCACTCACACTGGAGCACACACAAGCACAGACCGAGGTTCCCCGGGTGTACCAAGGGTATAAGATAACGCTGTGTGCATAATGAATGTGTGTAAACACATAACGCTCTGAAGGGCAGCTTATGTGCTTTGCTTAAAGAAGCGCTGGATGAAAGGACACGGCGGTGCCCTATAGCGACGCCAGGTGGCAGAGAGAGGCACCACCGCTGTAGAGCAAGGAGAAGATGTATGTATCCACTGACATTTAGAAAAGGTGGATGCTGCATTTTATAGGCGTCATCGGAAGTGATTGTCTACATGCAGTAGTTCACGTAGAAGACACAGCAAAGCACATATGAATTTAAATAAGGACATTGAAGGACAACAGCACGTTTACATTGCAGTATACAAACACACACGCACGTGCGCACGCGCACACACAACACACACACAGTCTGCAGAGCATTGTTCCAGTAATAGTGCATCATTTGCGGAGCTGCACTGGGCCCTCGGAGCCCCACAAAAGCCTCCCCTGTTAATTATGAATATGCATTCTTTTGAGGCTTTTGTTTCAGCCGCATTACTTCTGAGCTATTTGTTAAGGAATTCACCACATCCCCGTTTACTGAACAAATACCGCAGCGGCACCGTGGCTCTGTGCATTAGCCACAGTTTACATGAGCCGTCCCGACCGGAGACAAGGCTGGTGCCGGGGAGGATTGAGCCCCCCTGCCTGGGAGAAGGGGAGCCGTGATGACAGTATCAGCAGGAGAGATCCACTGCAGGGCTTATGAAATATGCATACGATCATTACAATATAGAATGACAGTTGTAAATCCTGACTTACCGGCAATTAAAGCACAGCTCAGCGCAAAGCTATAACAAGGAGCTGCTGTATTATGGACATGATAATGTTGAATGTAATATACATATTCAACTATGAGGGATATTTCTTTTTTTAAGTTTAATATATTTGAGTTTTTATATATTAACTAAGTAAGAAACAAACTGATTAAATGGATCAAATGGACTAAAGATGTAAAGCCTGCTGGAGATTTGGCCAGTGATAAACCGCAATGTCTTAATACCGTAACACAAGTAATCTGCATAGGTTTCCATATGACTCATGTGTCGACATCCAGTGAAGCAACCCAAAGGGAGGCGTGCAGGTGTACTGTGCTGGCTGTACGTCATGGAGAAGCTGCAGGTCAAGTAGAGCCTACACAGGTTCTGATAAGGACAGGCGAGAATAGGGGGCATCCTACACCCAGGGACAGCCTCATCGCCCCCCCCACTCCCCCCTGTTGGTTTACGATGCAATGACACTGCAGCGTAAACATGACCTGGAGGTTAAGGTGAGGGTAGAGATCAACACAGGTGTTCATTGCGCAAGAGTTTTGCTGTTAAAAAAAGTATTGCAAGAAATTCAATTTTCAAAAGGAGGGTGACTACGAGGCTCTTACTGGGATGGCGCTCAAACACAGGTCCAATAAACCCTCCAGCAGCAACACATAAGCGAGAAGTTGAAAAACAGTTCCGATAGCTCCAACATCCAATATGTCCTTTATCGCCATCCCCTTTTTCCCCACCGCCGGGGACAAAAAGTCCAAAAGTCCAGCCCGTACAGAGCGTACCAACTCAAAGCATAAAGCAACAGGCTCAACAGGGTAATTCCTGTTCAAATAGTGGAGTTCATTTTTAGCAACAGGGCAATGTGGCGGGTGGCTTGACCCCCTCAGTGCCAACCCCCACCAAACAACAAAAAACATGAAAAATGACCACCACAACAAAACTTTACACTCTACACTCTGAACGCACACGCCCCCCCGGTCATGCTCGGAACAAACGCCGAGCCAAGCCAAACATTTATCTACGTCAGGTCAAAGCAAAGAAACTTTAGCGGCGCAGTTATTTCCTTCGCCCCCCCCCCCCACCACCCCCCGTGTATTTCCATTTACCTTACTCAGCCTTAGCCCAAGAGTGAATCATTGACTTGCCGTGGTGGTTCCGGGTGTTGTGCTGGGTGTTGCGGGGGTCCTGTGGGTCGGAGCGGGGCAGGTGTGCGTTTGCAGAAGCAGACTCTCATAGTATACCTGCCGGCATCCACACGGAGCAGCAGTGTAGAGCGGCGGCGGCGGGGAGCGGCAGTGCAGAGGAGTGGTGCAGAGCACTAAGTAGAGAGCACTGATGTAGAGCGCCGGTGGAGGGTATACAGGACAGCCATAGGGCTAGCGTTCCCTCTGAGGCATGTTGTCTTGTCTCCGAGGAGGGCTTTACTCCACAGCCAGAGATCAGGCCGCCTGCCATGAGAGGGCTTGGTTGCTTATCTTTACCCCCCCCCCCCCACCTCCCTCCCTTCCTGCTCTTTACCTAATTCTCCCTCTCTCTCCCATTCTCCCACTCTCTCTACCTCTCTCTCGCTCTCTCTCCCACTCTCTGTGTCGCTCACTCTCTCTCTCCCCCTCTCTCACTGTGTGTGTGTGTGTCTCTCTCTCTCACACTCTCTCTGTCTGTCTCACTGTGTATGTCTTTCTCTCTCTCTCCAACTCTCTCTCTCTCTCACTCTCTTTCTGTCTTCCACTCTTCCTCTCTCTCAGATTGTGTGTATCTCTCTGTGTCCCTCTCTCTCTCTCTCTCTCTCTCTCTCTCTCTCTCTCTCTCTCTCTCTCTCTCTCTCTCTCTCTCTCTCT
>JAOPJL010000034.1:10647183-10659030 GCA_027123545.1 Trisopterus esmarkii | reverse complement strand
GTGTGTGTGTGTGTGTGTGTGTGTGTGTGTGTGTGTGTGTGTGTGTGTGTGTGTGTGTGTGCATGTGTGTGTGGCAGAGTTGTTGTGACGTCAAAGCCCTCCCCTGTGCTATAGCTTCATTCTTGCTGCACTCATGCAGAAAATGCAGAGAGGGAGAGAGAGCTTGATCGAGAGGGTGTGTGTGTGTGTGTGCGTGTGTGTGTGTGTGTGTGCATGCGTGCGTGCGTGCATGCGTGCGTGTGTGCGTGGAGTCGTTGGGAGTTAATGATAACTAGATCATTTAGATACCACGATCAAAACGGAAACAAAAGGACATTATATAGGCAAAACATAGGAGAGATAGGGAACAGGATAGGGATTTTAAACAGGAGAGCGGTTGTTCACAAATCGCAGAACAGAAGCAAAGATTTGGCAGCAATCCAACGACTAAGAGACAGATCACTGGCTCGGCTAAAAATGCCTGCTTATCAGCTAATGAAGAGGTACGAGGATCAGGGGGAGAATAGATTTTGCATCAGGAGAATATTCCAAAGATGGCACACATGCACGCATGTACGCACATAATCACACACACAAACACACACGCATGCATGCACATAATCTCACACACACACACACACATCAAGACATGGATGCACATAATCACACACACACACACACATGGATGCATGCACATAACCACACACAAACACACACGCGCATGCAGATAATCACACACACACACACACACACACACACACACACACACACACACACATCCCAAATACAAAAACACATCCAAAATATTGCCTTTGATACACACACACACACTACTGACACACAGCCTCTGATACACACACACACACACACACACACACACACACACACACACACACACACACACAGAGGTAACACTTCCAGATGCTGTTGCCCTCATCCCCTGAGCTTCACCCTCTGTTGCTGCTCCTCATCCATCTATGCTGTCATACACACCTAGACATCTCGTTAGCACAGCCCTGGGGTCTAGGGGCACTCATATTTCAAATCACAACAGTGAGGATTGAGAATTTACACCACCAGTCTGTCGTCCGTCACTTCGATAAACATGTGGATTCTTTATTTAGGATTGTATTCTAACAGCTTTCTTTTTGTTTCCTAGTCCATAGATTGTCAACAAAATGCTCAGTTTGCATGACTTATTCAGAGATTTCTGAGATGTATTTATTAGCATTTATTAAAAAGGTACATTTGTTAAAAAAGGGGCAATAAGGTAGCCTCGCGAAAGCATCCTGTTATTCACATTTGCGCTTCGCAATGAATATCAAAGAGAAACAGAATGTGTATAGTGGGAAGAGGATGGTCTAATGAAACTGGCAATTAGGTGCAATAACTGAAAATATTACTTGACAAATGTGTGTCATTCAGAGTACATAGAATTATCCATTAAAAATACATTAAAAGGAAAAAAGTGTAAATGCTATGTTATGATGCTGTGTTGAGTTCAAATTAAAGAAGGGAAGGATTGACTTGATCAGCTGAAACAAACAGCTCCTACTATGCACTGCGTAAACATTCAAACATTAACTTCGTGTTCCTCTTGTGCTGCTTTTGCAAGGTTTTGTGCTGCTTTGTGAAACCTGCATTTCCCCTCAGGGATGAACAAAGTGCCCAAGTATTTATGTTGCTGCACAAATATCCACCAGGATTAGAAAATATTATGGTAAACACTAATGATAAATGAGTAGAGAAAGGAGGCTAGTCACACCAAGTTTTAACACGGTTTGTTTGAAAGTATATGTTGATATTGTCATCATAGAGTCATCAATTATCATGTTATAATTCTGGTCACTGCTTCAACTCTGGTTCAGCATTAACATGTCAGAAGCCAGTGGATGACCTTTGTTTATATATAATTAGGCTATAATTAAGTAATGTATACATATCCAGCACTGCTTCCGATGTTCAATGAGGCATAAAGGTGAATCACAAAAAACACAAAACTTGTTCATAGTGAATTTGCAATAAGCCACATGTTGTGAGTGCCACATTTTTCTACTAGAACTGCAAATTTGTTTCTCATGAAATCATGTGAAAAGGACACAAAAGAAATCGATAAACATATCAAAAGCTCAAACTGTATTCAATATAGCATGCCCTTGGTCTGAAACATTTCACATAACCCCCATTGATTTGCTCACAGTGTCCACTTACCTTGGTTATTCATACAACCATCAAGAAACACTCACACCACAACACAACTTATCTGAGGCCAAACATTGCTATACATTAGACTGTGACAAATATTTCAATACAGGCTGCATGGCATAGGCCAAGAGGAATTGCCTACAAGCTTCATTGTATTTCAAACATGATAAAATACAGTTTAGTCCAAAACAAGTCTTCTATACTCACCATAAAGCTGCCGGAGGTACAACAATCTATAAATACAGGCCTCAAATATCCAGGAAGGTCCTCAGAAATGTGTCCTCAAAAGACTCACATGGAGGGCACAGCCAGCAGCAACCCACTTCCCCACCAAGCCTCTTTCTGCTGCCTTTTTCCCGGATATGTAGCCTATATAGGAGACGGTGCAATACGAGTGTGTGGAGACGTATAGCCTGAGCTAGGAAGTGCACAGAGTGCAGTGTCAGATCTCATATTCCTGCAGTTTCAGCCCCCTCTCTCGCTTTCCTCTCCTAGCCCTAGCCCGGCTAGCACTGCTGGCTCCTGCATTCAGCTCAGATTGGCCTCTCCAGGGTGGGAAGATGATTGCGCTTTATAGTGTATGGAGGTGTGGAGGAGGAGATAGGGGGGATTTGAAGTAGTGGAAGAGGCTTGGTGTCGCTCAGAATTATCCATGGGACTCTCTGTCTTTCTGTCTGTCTGACTCTGTTGCTATGGAGCCATTTACATCTCAAGTTACCACAGATGAGCAGTTACCATCCCGGCTGTGCTGTCTCATCAGCGCTTCACACTGCCCTTGGTCCCTGCTGGATAGGGATGCAAACATGAGCATCTGTGAGTACCTGGTTTACTAATGGCAGTGTAAGTAGACATACTGGGTCCCCTCCTGTCTGTCTCGCCTCCCTGTCAAATTATTAAACCAGGTCCGATTGGCAGACAGACTGGGTCCACCCCTGTCTGTCTGCCAGTACTGCCATGGGTAAACTAGGTGTGATTGGCAGACAGACTGGGTGCACCCCTGTCTGTCTGTCAGTACTGCCATGGGTAAACTAGGTCTGACTGGCAGACAGACTGGGTCCTCCCTGTCTTTCTGCCAACACTGCCATTAGTAAACCAGTCCGTTTGGCAGACAGACTGTCTGTCTTCATATATATGCTTACATATATTCATGCAAGCATATGCTATAATCTTTGTTAAATTGAGTTTACCATTAGACCTCCCTAACGCTTTGATACCATACCTTTGAGGATTTCTAAATTATTCACAGGTAGTATTGTACGACCACTTAATGGGCTTCTAGTCAAATCAATACAATTAGATACACATTTGGAATCGCTAAATTATATTGATATATTACTTGTTGGTTTAGAACAGGAAAGAAATTGAATTAGCTATTAGATAGTTAGTAAGTAGCTGCATGTATGGTAATATTATAATATTATAATACCTGAAAGGGGGTCTTGCTGTTTTACAATATCAACTTTTGTATCCATGGAATATTGCAATGCGATCAGAATGCAACAACATATTTCTATGTAATGCATATCACATAGGAAACTAAGGCAAAACAGAAGGTAAGTTATGAACTTCAACAGCAGTACCTAGTGGCCACCAAGAGAAAACACTGCCCATCAAAATCCATGTGCAGCTCCCCTACTGGGCTGCACAATATAAATGATTCATGCGATACAAACAAAGTGTACGATATGGAACGGCTGTTTATTTTTTCGAGTGCTGAAAGGAGTACTTTGAGGTTTTAGCTGTATAAACAGGGTGCAACACAGAGAAGTGTTTGACTACCAATGCTCTTCGGTCACTCAACTCAACAGATTAGAACCGTCAATGACACAGAATGAGCCATGCTTCATGTCTCTGGAGATTTCACCAGACTCGGTTTTTCCAAGCTCCCATCTCAGGGCATTTTCTCTCTGATCACTCAACGGCCTCGGGTCTCAACAAAGAACACAAGAAGGAAGCCCCAGAGGGACTCTAGTCCTAGATTACCCCCTCTGTCTAACTGACTCATAATTAGTGACATCAATTACACCAATCAATGAGACGATTAGCGGTTTTATCACCGACAACATATTGAAGTTGCAAACGCTGAGGAAGATATGTGCAGCGTTGCATATTCCTTATCAGAGACACACAAGCCTTTCATTAAGAAACCGATTGTCATTAGACATATTGACATTTGTAATTACTGTGAAGTTTGCATTTAATTATTCAAATTCATTCATTCATTCTTATCTGGATTGGGTATAAGGTGTGAGGACCAAACTCGCTGTATTTCTTTAGCGTGAGCCAATCTCATCGGGCCATGAACAAAACAACACCTTTGCAATTGGCACTACAGCCTATTTAATTGGATTGATTAGGAGAAACTCAAACAGCAGGTCAATGTGTTCAATAATTGCTGCAGTGGATAAAACCGCCAGTAACAAAAGATGTGCCTTTAGCAGCATGGAACATTTGTATCCGTTCATCCCTCTGCATCCACATTCAATACCACATTAAGTTGGACAACAATTTCAAGTCATTCATGTTTTAGAAAACTCTGAAAATCCTGAGCTTTCTACCAGTCCCATTGTGTCTTAATCATGTTTGAACAAAAGGAATTACGTCCATGTTATTTAGTATGTCTATAGAAAACCCTAATACTAATCAAAAGCCAAAATGTTAAGAGGATTGACTATTCCAGTCAAATTTATTTAAATAGGCAATTTTAACAAGCACATTGAATTTCAGCCTCACAAAGCTCAGGCTGTCATTACCACAAACACAAAATTGCCACTCGATAGTGCATTCAAATGTCTGCCTAAATCGAAATAAATATAAAATATATCTTTTTATTTCTTGTCACTCATTTGAGTTAAACAGGTAGACTTAACAGACATTTGAATGCACTATCGAGTGGCGATTATTTTGTGTTTGTGGTAATGACAGCCTGAGTCACTCATTTGAGTTAAACAGGTAGACTTAACAGGCAGTGAATGTATAATTTTTTATAATGAACGAAAGAATGTATTAAATGAAACTATAGCAATTCTATAACACTGACAGCAGTCAGCAGAATAGGAAGAGCCCAAAGGAAGGGGTCTGAGAGTTTGACTGCACTGTAACTTGTAATAAATCATATTCACTGTCCACATCCTTAAGGAATTATTCAGCTGGCCACGCTTCAAGAAAATGAGTTATTACCAATTGGGCACTTACTGAAGTGTGAGTTCAAAAACACCAGGTGTATTTAACAAGCGGTTATCATTGAGTGTAACACAAAAACTCACTGTGAGCCCAATAGATATATAGTAAAAATATTCCATTAAAAACACCCATTAAATGTTGCTTATGTGAAAAACGTCCTTTTGTCATTAAAATGACCTCTGAAAATGATCAGCGCTTGCGCCCTTGTTTAACCCTTGTTGAAGATCAAATGCATGGGATAAGACAAATGATAGTCGTAGTGTGTCGCCCGTAAAAGGGACAGGATCTATTGAGACCTTTCTAACATATCCCAGGTCTCAACTGAGCAAGAAGAAGAGGGCAGAGCAGTGGCCCCAGTCGCACTATGTCTCTGACAGACTGCGGCACTCAGCCGTCATCTGAATCAAATCTGGTGAAGGGATGGGAGGGGGAAGTTTCTTCAAAGGGGTCTTGAAATACAATAGAGGTGCATTTCTTTTACTACAGGGACATCAGAGTATAAATATGAGGGCAACATGGAAGACGTTGCGCAAGCAGAGTGTGGATCCTAGTCAGCACAGATCTGTATACTGTTTACCTCAAAATAAATAAGATAGTATTTGTTGATAATGTTAATACAAATATAATAAGCTAAAAGGCTAACAATGTTCTATGAGGGAGAGTAATAACCTAAACTATGTACATACCTTAAATACCTGCATGTGCATATGCTTGTCTTTTTCTCTAATCTGGGTCGAAAACTGTGATAACCTCAACTCTGTACTTAAAATAGCATGTACACATTTTTGCTATGCTAATGTGGGAGAGGTGTGATAATGTTCCAGTTACAGCTATGCCTATGGTCTACATAGGCCTACGAGTTGAAAATCCTTAACTCTGTGCATACTGCAACAGCATACTGCATTGACTATGCTAGTGCTGGTCGAACAACAAAAGTTGCGTGGCTATGCTAATGTCAAGGTGTGTGTCTATAAGGTGGGATAACCTCTTGAAGCTAGCCCAGGTCGAAAGGAAGTTACCTTGCCTCGGCCTGCCTTCCCTCCATCCCCAGTGAAGAGGCTTGTTGTAGCTCAGCAGCATTTGCTGCTTCACCATCAGCACCATCATCCTCCTCCTCCTGCCTGAGAGGCATGCACCAATAGCAGCAGCTCCCCATCTCAGCTCTAGCATCTCCACCTCTCTGCCTCTCCTCCGGGTGCTGCGGCAGCCCCAGCTCTGCCTGCTCTCTTTGCACCAGCCCAGGCTGTGAGGACAGTGAGTCCCTCATTGTGGACCGTGGTCTATCTCATCCTCACAGAAAGAAGAAAAATCACACAACACACCTCAAGTCTCCTTTGTTCCCAAAGTATTTATATATGCATTCATTCATGTATTCATTGATGGCTCAGGGATTAATTACCATTGTCTCAACACAGCAGTGGTGGCAGTGGCATAAGCCACACAACAGAATACCTTATTTTCCTTCTGTGGTACACAATGGTTCACTGTATCACACTCTCAACTCTTTCTTTGTCCTCGCCCTTCTTGATTCAGTTGGCTGCCTCAACCTCTACCGACATTTATGGTCCCCAATGGAACATAATGAGTAATTTAAGCGACAGCTAAATCCGTCAATGTTGGCAAGTCTGCAAGACGGTCAGTAGTAAAACAAACTGTGATGAAACGTTTCTGCCTCAGGTGAAGGTTCAAGCATCAACACCGCAGCCATGAGATAAAGCTCCACCAGGGGAGGTTGTGGCGATGTACACCTGACATGAGGATCTACTGATAGCTAGCAATATCTCCCACCTGTGTACATTAATGACAGTACCGCATAGGAGACTAGACCCGACCCTCAAGTTGATCTCTATCAATTCATCCCACTCATATAAGGCTGTCAGAAATCGAAAGGAGATTTGTGACAAATTAAATGCCTTCCTATTCATCCAACAAATGAACAAATATTGATATAGTAGGAACTGTATTGGAGAATATTATACATATCCTCATTCATTGGTGTTACTGAATCGAACTAGCCTGGGACCCAGACGAACCTGAGAGCTCATGTTGTATTTGCTCTGGCATAAACATCGGACCCCCCGACCGTTCAGGCAGATTTCCAGCAGACCTCGCCTTGACGGGCCAATTACAACCATCTACCTAACATGGGGTGGGTTAAAGAAGCGCCCTATGGCAGCACCAGTTGAGGCATTTTCATAAACAAACACGATGGCTGCCGCTGATGTGTCACACGTTGCGTCCAGAGGAATTTTGCTCTGCACCTGTTGATAACAACCCTTGTAAATTTCAAATGAACTGAAAGGTTCCAGACCAATACAGATTTAGATTTGGTCGTGCAGCATCAGGATACAGTCTAACCTTTTTCAGTGGATAATGTCAGGGAAATGTCAAGTATTTAGGCGATGGCCCTAGTAATCTGCAACCTCAATGACTTTTTAACACAATTTATGACCTTGAGATCATTATAATCACACTTTAGACAAGACTCAAAGGTATGCCTTTATACTTGCCATCATCATCTTTATTGAGGACACTCCTAGCAGTAAACATGATGAGTTTATTACTCTGCCTGGTAAGACATGTGATTAAAGCAGCCTGCCATGTTTCACTCCACTTGGGAGGTGAACAGCTGCTGCTTCCTTCACTCGTTCTTCAGCTGGCTCCCTCTGACACCAGGCGAGAATATAGGAGGAGAAGAGCACCGTTAATTGGCATTCAGCGATGCCGCCTTATCACTCTTCTCTCAGACAGAAATAAAGTCCAGCCTCAAAGCTTCCAAATATTAAGGTAAGTGCAGCACTATCCTGAATTATCGAGCAATCTGCAGCGATGGAAGTGAAAGGCTGAAAGACGAATGTTTACCGGGGAAACGGTGTAAGTGCCATTGTGACAATTACAGAGGATGAGGCACGTCTGAGTCATCGCTCGAGGGATGGAGGAAAGTATCCTTGAGGTTTCCACGTGTCAGATTAGTATGTCTGCGAGGCTCAAGAACATCTTTAAAAAGGTTATATTTTTTATATATGTGCACTGAAAATGTGTTGTTTCTTCCTGTCTAGGATGAAAGGGATTGGTGAGCATCAAGGAAAAGTCAAAGCCCAAAACCACTACAGTTGGCATGGTCTCACCCAGGAAACCAGAAATAAACACTTCTGAACTTCTACATCCTTTCAAAAGGTCAATAAAACATTCTTCCGAATACATGAACATCTGACTTAAGAATATCCAGGGGTGAAGTCAAACAACAGAACAGTAACATCATAAAATCTACATGAGCGGTTAAAGGAATGAATTTGGGATCATGGTCGATTAAAGGATTATGGTTAGGGTTACTGTGTTAGTCTTCATTTATAACACTAAGTGCCTTGTCATTGGTTCTTTGAATGTAACCAAGGTGGGAAGCTGCAACTCTTGCAGAAAGAAAGTCTCATTAGGTAAGCCTTGAGATTTAAGCCTGGAGGGAACCGTGTTACCTTTAATCTTCTTTTTTATGCTTGGCTTCAAAACTCCTATAACACTGCATGGCCAATTAATGAATTTTGCCTGAAGCCAAATATACTGTAAATAGAAAACTACCAATTAGAAAGCTTGCTGGCAGCTGAAGTTTATTAAACAAGACTGAAATAGAAGTATCAAACTAGCACACAATAAGGGAATTAAGGTTAACAGCAGGCCAACCAAGTATCACCCAGTGTTCAATGTGCAATCCGACTAGTTCCCTTTAGTATTTCAAGAACATTCAACCAGGCTTGTCCGGAGCATAGTAAGTCCATCCACACAATGCAGACTGTGTCCCAGTAGGACACCGTGATAGCTCCAGCGGGATAATTTCTTCCTGGGGGAACTATGGCTTCACATTACCTATGTGCACTAAGTATTCAGACCGGGGTGAACCACTATACACCGGTTCTATGTCCAAGAGAAAGCAAAACTAGCATCAATTAAAAGATTGTGTTCATTGTGGAAGAAATCTCATATCATTCTTACCTCTTTCACCTACCTATATTAAAATTTTTACACGTGGTTTCACGTGGGAACAGTTCCCACACTTCTAGATTGTGAATTATTGTTCGATCGAGAACTATTGTCTATCTACAACAATGATCGATAACGTATAATAGCACCTATATAATACATATCCATTGGCATTTAGGTTTTTTTTCATCGTACTAAAAGAATGCATAACACTTCAACAATAATATAATTCTAAAGGTTTAGTTAGGGATGTTAATGATTGTCAGCAATACCACAGCAAGACATCCCAACAAGCCTCCCTTTGTATTCCATGACTGGTCTCTACCGGCAACGCTCAATCCAGTCCACCGGCTGTTGTCACGGTAGCATCGTGTGGACTTGGATTCAGAGCAGCCCTGTTACTGCTGGCTCCCTGGACCAGCAAGTAGAGTAACCACAGAGAGGAATGCCCCAACACAGAGGCTGCTATTACAAAAGAGACTAACTAAAAAAAGGCTGATATTTTTGTAAACAAATGTTCTTGTCAATAGATGTGATGATACAAGTATTAATATGTAGGATATCATTTGTTAATAATGTGCCCTTTATGATTTTGATGTCCATTTTCTGAATTGGGATTCATTATTGAATAATCTTGGTTCTCAATTAATTTAACATGCAATTAACATATGTTTATGAAAATATGTTATATAGTAGAATGCATTAGTATGAATATATTCGAAATGTGAACCTCAGGAAACAGATGACAATTATGCCCCCCCGATTTATGTGATAGAATTAACATTTTAAAGGACCCCACACAACACAATCGATAAACCATCCAAGTACATCCTTCCTCATTACTTAAGTAGCCAAGTGCTGGAGAAGATAGCCAGGTGACCCTTTCATAATCACACTACGGAGGACAACAACTAGAAACCTGGCACCCACTACAACAACAGCCATGAATCAACATGGGTAAATCTGATCCCGCCACTGTGATGAACTGTTTAATAACATCAAGTACTGAAGAGATGTCGCAGATGACATGAAAGGCTCATCTAATCTCAATATGTAGGCCAGTGATAAAAGGTCCAGATCATAAGAAGGTTTAAACCTATCAGTCGTCCCTCTCAGAACAATTATTACGAATGAACACTCATGTTCATAAGTAATAATTGCATAAATGAACACAGCAGCAATAAAGGACTATACTTTGTTGAAACTAAACAGAGCACTGTATTTGACTAGTGTAATACATGAAAGGTGCCACAATTATTGTGACATCTGATAACCATGACAATCTTCAACCACACAATTCTAGCTGGGGGCACCATATTGTGAAAATACAGCTGACAAATGACATCTACATTTTCATCTTGGCTCATGAGAAAACCTCTGCATGAGTGTCTCTTTGTTTGGCTGTCCCTTCAGCATACTCAGCCAGTGCGTCCAAACGCATTGTGGAAGAGCAGGACAAGATCTTGACCCCTACAACCGACAGCCCGTTGATTTAGCTTAGCAGTGACATTTAGAACACCATATAAATTCTGCTTGTACTGCTTGATTGGTCTCCTTATTTGTCCTTCTACCATAAGAACTAGAGAATGACAAAACTAAACTTTTTCTGTTCAAACAGAGGTGTCAGCAAGCCCAGCAGTCCAGAGTTTCTGCCCTAATATGCTATGATGGTCTATAGTGGTGCTGAAACCTACCTCCCACAACTGCAGATATAAATTGTGGTGTATAGACGGAACTAAGTGTAGACATTTTTTTTGACAAAAAAAATATTTTAACAAACAATTCACTTGCCAGTTGCTGCCCTCAACATAGAAAGACAAAACGTCACACTTATATACATTGATAAAAAAGTGTTCAATACAGGTCTTCTGTGTGCCACAAATGGAGCAAATCAAAAGGACCATGCCAGGGCACTTTTTAGACCTACTACAGACCACAGTGGGAGGGGTTTATGCTAATTAACACTTATCCAGTTCGACCAAAGGAATTCATTTTCTCCACTTCAAGTTTACACGGGTCACTGGTAACTGGCATTTAGGGCCTATAGTAGACGGATAGTAAAATAACCGTACGTGGGATTTATTTGTATGCCTGATTGGCTGATAAACACATTGACTTGACACAGCAATATAGAACACAATTTAAATAACGATGGAGGTACAGTATATCACTCATTAGTCAGACCTCGTTGGAAATAACAATCTACATACAACAAAGTGCTTGCATGTGCTTTCTTCAATGGCAGTTTAGCCTATATACACTGCCAAAATCAACATCCTTTTGAGTGACTTTCAAAACCCCTGTCCTCCATACTTCATGAATGTAATCATATCATACATCTCTGTCACAATTTGGTCAAACAACCAAGCCCTGCTCTTGGGTCACTTTCACTTTTGTATGGTCTCCCTGTCCATCATATGCAATCTGTCAAACACACACACACACACACACACACACACACACACACACACACACAAACACACACACACACACACACACACACAC
>JAOPJL010000034.1:10618142-10631671 GCA_027123545.1 Trisopterus esmarkii | reverse complement strand
ACACACACACACACACACACACACACACACACACACACACACACACACACACACACACACACACACACACCCTACCACTGGGACCTACATATACACATACAGCCTACCGCTTGCATGGACTGGAATGGTGCAGCATTGACATTGGTGCCTCCACTGTGGGTGGGTTTGGACACAGGTGGGAAGGCGGAGGGCAGGGAGGATGGGGCAGGGCACTGCTCAGGTGAACGAGACAGCGAGGCCTGGGAAGGCATGAGGAGGAAGGGGAGGGGGGAGTTGAAGAGAAGTGAGGAAGGGTGAGGGGGAGGGAGGGGACACAACCGGTTAATGGGCCTTGAGACACATTTGACGGAGGACAAGGATGAGTGCTGGCCACCCCCACGCCCCTCATCCTTGGGTCATTTTGTACGTGGTTACAAGCGCATGCAACACACATAAGACCCGAGGCCACAGAGTCCAAATGCCCTGCAGGACGCGGGCGATACCTGGGTCGGGGGCTTGGCCCCGCACTCCGTCTGGGAACGGGGCAGTGTTGTGTTGGGTGGCTGGTCAAGGATGAGTATACGGAGGAGGGGGGGAGTGGGGCAGAGCGAGGGGAGGTCATGGGGGTCTTGAGGGAGGTAGGCTGGGACTTTGATGGATGACGCCATGTTTTTTTGTACTGACTGGGCTAATATTTAGAGCGAAAGATAGGCCTTTTATTGCTAATCGCCTCATCTTGTATGGAGTATTGCGCTTGACTGCAGCTTGTGTTGTACTCACTTGTGAAGACTCCAGTGGTCCAGAAACCATGGTGGTTTGGGGGAGCCGGGACTCTGTATGGGCTGTTGAGAACAAAGCGTGAAGCCAAGGATGTTTTAGTGTATTGAGCATTACTAGGCCTCTTTCTCAGGTTCTGGCCTGAAATAACATTGGTAAATAAAATAAGAGTACATCTCCACAACTACAAGGGATAGAATATGTTATCTTGGTAGCAAGATAAAGACCTGTGAGATGTTGTGCAAGGGAAATAATCGATTTGAATGCTACTGGGTCAGCGTGAATAAAGCTTGAGCAAAGCACAAATTAAAGATTACATTTCTTATTATTTTTTATTTAATTAAATGTATGTAACACTTAAGTTTTATGCACTTAAATGGTTCTTGCACTTTTTAAGTAATCTTCATCACTGAAGTCGCTTTTGACAAACGCTAAATAAATAGTGAAATCCCGTTCCTCCTGTATTTTTCTAATATTTTCCTGCAACACTGACAGATGTGGTTCAGGTACAGGACAGACACATGCAACACATCGGTTACGTTGACATATTCACCTGAAACGAGGCCCATCTGCTGCAGGCCAACAGTCTGCGCTGGCTTCATGGGCTGAGCAGACACAATGGCCGGGTCCAGGGCCTGTCCATCAAACTCCAGCATAGAGTCCTACATGGAAGGAGAGGGACATTTTTTATTAAGGGTCGACTTGGTTGACACTAGGGTTGGGCGATTGGATAAATACATTGCAAAATCTTGCAATGTCTTTATCAACCTCAAGATCAAAATGCAGATGCATCCAATAATGCTAATCAAAGTTTGTGTAGTTATTTTTACACCATTAACATTAACTATGTTTTGATAAAGAAAATGAGCGTCCTTGATTTGATAGCTGGGGAAATAACGCCCCCTAGTGTCAAAAAATATCACCTCCTGGGACTATTGTGAGCAATTCTGTAGGATGGGGACTTTCAAATGGATGTGTCAAGCTCAAGGTTTATCTACAGTTAACAAATGCTACCAATACATAATGCCTATCTCAACTTTTAAAAAACGTTACATGCAGTAGGTCCATCGTCTCAGTCTTTCAGATAAGATGTTAAAAAGTCAAAGCAATGTCGCAGATGCGACAGCTCTCACCATGTGTTTGATCATTGATAATAATGTCACATTTTTTAACTTTTCCTTTTTGCTCAGAAGACTTGAATACGGCCTTGGGTTTGGCTTTATGATTGTCAGGCGTGACCAAAGTTAGAGCCATCGTCATAGCTTCCACACAAGTATGTGCTGCCAATACTTAATGCTCCTATCCAAAAGGTTTCTGCACCTTTCTGAATTGGTACAAAAGCGTCACAGCAGGACCCTTTAATCTACTTGTAATGTAATAGTAGCCCATTGTACACCTGCAATTCTGACCTGCATGAAGTTAAAGGTGCCCTGCATCTGGGCCATGAGGTCTTGCACCACCTGCTTCCGGACCACAGGGTCTGCCGGGGGGCACGCAGTGTCCTGGTCCACGCTGGCAGGGGGCTCTGGCGTGAGCTGGGCAAGGGGCTGATGCTGTAGGGAGTTCACCATCTGGCACAGCACAACAGACGGAAGGTCAACAAGACGGGCCGTTAAACACTGAACACGCCATCTGAGAGAGATATGGTGCGACGTGTGGTCACAAAGGACCGTTGGGCAATACCTGGGCCTCCACTGTCCAGCCGTCCACTTGGTCTTGTTCTGTAGTGCTGTAAGCCGTTTCTGGAATGAACTGTCTGTTTACAAACTACAACAGAAGACCACACGCTGAAAAATGATAACACAAAAAGAGTGTCCAACAAAAAAATATATATATTTCAATAGAAAGTGTTCCCTCAATACCGGCGAATATCAGGTTATGAACGACTTCATTGAATACTGTGCTCACCTCTGTGGTTTCCACTTCCAAAGGCTCAGTGTAATCTTCAGTAGCTGTTCCTTCTGGTAAAAAAAGATAACGCATGTTCTGTAAAACTGAGGCATAGCTGAAGTTTGGAAGCAAGTTGGGCCACTGATTAGAAAAAAAGCCATAATTTAGAGGGCAGAGTCCCTGTCTCCGTCCTGGCACGTTGTTTATAGTTCAGAGGCCAGAGAGATAAGCACCCCCTACTGCCCCTCCAACACCTCTACCAGCACCTCTACCAGCACCATCTGGTTTCCCATGCAGGATCAGCCCTGCTTAGCATCCAAAGAATTCACCATCACAAGTCAGGTAGCCATGGTGCTGTCCATAGCCACGAGGGCAGTACCAATGGCTGTCATTCTCAGCACATTATAACAGATGGGACCTAAACCGTTATACTTAAAGCACATGCCATGATAAGCAACAGGAATAGATCTCTGCGGAAAGGCCAGGCCATCACATTCAGTAGTGGTCTCGTGGTGGTTACCAGGTTCAGATGGCGGCTCCTCAGCCTTGGGCTCTTCCTCCTCCACTATCTGGCTCTCCTCCTCTCCCTCCTCCACCTCCTCACACACCGCTCCGTTTTGATGCGTGTGAACTCGGTCAAAGTAGCCGCTTAACAGCACCTTGTCCAGAGTCTCCTTCAGCACCTTGTCTGGAACACAGTCAATGCACATCTATCAGAGACCACTGAGGGTAGGAGATAAGAGATGTCTTTAGTTGTTGCCCTCGCCTTCATGAGCACTGTGCTTGATTGAAACGAAATGCAAAGTGTGCACTTGCATATGTACACTACATTTGTATTTGCAGAAGGTTATTCTCAGAACTGGTAGCGGTTACAGATTATGGGTTAGGAATCCTAGCATTTCAACTACAATTGTGGTTTAATGGGACTTTTGCGATCGGATGATCTTGAGACTACTCTGAAAGGAATGTCCTTTTTCAGTATAACCTTTTTTATTGCAAGCAAAGAACGTCAAACTAAAATACCAGTAGTGTGCTTCTATTTGCACTGTTATGTTATTTTCCTGCATGGAAATAGCTGGAGCCATGTTGGGTTGGGAGTTCGGTGGAGTGTGTGTACCCTTGATGCACCGGTAGTTGCACAGTGGGAACCTCAAATCTTTTGGTTCGCAAGATGTTATACACACTATTGGGGTGGATTCCAGCTTTCACATCAAACCTTCAGACATTGCAGACAATGGACACACTTACAAGTGGTTCCGGCTACTGGCTTGTCCCGGCCCTCTAGCAGATCCCACAGGTGTAGTGAGGCATCCTCGTACTGGTCAGTCAACCTGGAAGGCGAGAAGAGAATCCTGTTCACATGGCTGTGATAAGCACTAGCAACAAATCTGACCTAAGCAACACACAATATGGCTCGGTTCTGATAATCTTGTCATTTAAAGATGTTCAAGAAAATAAATGATTTTGTATATAGACAAATTATTGCATAGTGTAGCAATGTTTGCTATTAATGAAAGCAAAATGGTCACATTTTTAGCTGAAATGTACAATACATGAGCAGATGGCAGTTTTTTTTCTCAGACTGATATGAGTACTGTTCTTAACACGGTACTTCTGAGTAATCAGTGTTATCCGTTCAGCACTCATTATTTGCCAGCCAATTTCGGTGGCTGCTTCTCTTATTGCATTTACAACTTTGCGGATTGAAGTGCTAAAAACTGCCACAGGTTGGTCATAAAAACATAATGGGGCGTGACCTGTGCATCATTGGGCATCCATCTCTCTATAAATCATTTTATTCCTCCCACCGCCGACATCCACCCCGTACTCCATCACTTCTAGATTACCCTGGACACACCACACAAGAGAGCGAGCAGCACCTGACGTCGTAGTTCCTGTCCGGTCCCACCAGCTTGTAGAACTGGTCCAGGGTTCTGAGGTCGGCATCGGTGAGCACAGAGGTGCCGTCAGCTTCGGGTCGTTTCAGGTCCTGCCTGACCTCGTCCTCTCCCAACCGGTCCAACAGGAACTGCAGCTCCAGGACCATCTTCAACCTCCGCTGCTCCATCTCCTCCCGCTGTAGCTGCTCTCTCCTAACAGACTTCTTCACCACCTTGCTCACCTGCAATCAACACCAGCCCAGAGTTAGGCCTTGCACTTGGAAATTATTACAACCGTAGTTCCAACATGGTGTGGTTAAGGCTAATCGTGGCTAAGAAACGATGCGTTGACACATTTGCACTCCCTCGGCAGATATGACCAGCTGTGGTTGTGTTGACCTCAGCATGTGCTGGCTACCTTTGTCATCTTAAACATCCATCCATCTTCTATTTAAGCCACAACACTAGTTATTTAACTTCCAATAAACAGTGATTATGTGTAAGTGAACATGTACCTCTTGGCCCAAAGTCAAAAAGCCCTTTTGCAGTTCCCGGGCAAACTCAAGGTTGTTGGTGATCTCCCCAAACTTTGTCAAAGCATCCTTTAGGTAGGAAATAGAACACATTAAATACAGTCTTGTGGCAAGTACAATAATGAGTATCAAGGAATCTTGTTCAGAAATTGTATAGTTTTCAGGTCAATAGATTCTATAACTAACTACAAAACTCTTAAGCTTATTCTTTCATCATTCTAAAACATATGTATTTTGATTGAATAACAGCAATAATAAGTTGTTTAAGAAGGATAATGAAAACTAGAATGATACACTGACCATGCATCAGAGTGATATGAAGTAACTACCTAGGGGTTATATACGTACCAGCTGATCCTGATTCAGCCGCTCCCCATTGTTCTTCTTGGCCTGATAGTCATCCAGTTTACCCTAAACATAGAGTTTTTCAATAGTTTAAGATTACGAATATCCTATCGATAGCATTAATTCATATTTCTCATGTGACATGTAAAGTACCTCATATTTACATCAACACTCAATTGCAAACAAATAAAAAATGTAATAAACAAAATTATATGCTTTTTCTAGAGAATTCTTATAAATAGAAGTTTATGTCTGCCTCATTAAGGACACAACAAATACAGACTGAACTATATATATATATATATATATATATATAAAGAGGATTAAAAATGCTCATGACAGTATATAGTTACCTTTTTCTTTTCCATATTGCGAACCTTCTTCTCAATCACATTTATAACCTGCTTCATAACCTCAGAATGACTTCCAAGTCCCAGTTCTGGACTGGCAGACTGGGCCGCACCATTGCCGACTGTTGCTGAAGGCATCTACAGAAGATAATAATCACTCGTTACATAAGGAAATACCATGGAGGATGTACTGTTTCTGCAACTCAACTTAAGTATTTTCAAATAATTTATTCAATCAATTATTTTTGAATCTTAAACTACAACTAGAACTATTAATCTCCAACATCATTTAAGTGTAGTTTGTGTGAGTGATGTGTAAATAATAAATCAAAGATTGGAAATTGTTAATTTATTGACATCCTCAACAAAATCTCACCAATGAAAGCAAAAAAAGGTGTTTACATAAATATATTAATTAGATAAATATGCACAATAAAAAAGTCCCACAATGAAGCTTTAAGCATGATGCTGTTCTTAACTGAACATAAAGCTGTATGCATGGAAAGAGGCTGGAGTAGACACTGCATTATTGTTTAGCTACATAAACTCAGGACTGTAAAAAAAATCTGCGCTAGATAGTTTAATTGTTCGTGCATGACAATCAGCAGATACGCAATAACACGTACAGGGGGCTGAAGTACTTCGTTTTCCTAAATGCTACAATGGCAGTAGCTAACGTTACCGTCCTCGGACAACTGACCCACTACGGTACTTCATTGTCTGAGGGGACCCAATCACAGCCCAGCCTTTAGCTTATCTTTAGCTTATATGAAGACGTGAGCCAAATCTGGTTGGATCCAATAAAAATGGCCAAGATTTGTATCATGAACATGATTGCATTCTTATAGTTATGGACTTGGCTAAATGATTCAGAAGTATGTCACAACAGCTGGCCTAGACCTCATACAGCGATGCTATCGTCTTATGTAAACCGATTCAGTTCTGTTTAACCCACTGTGTACAATAAATCTAACTTTAATTATATTAAAGACCCCAGATGAACAACGTTGTATTGTTAAATGAAAGAATGCCTTCGTGTAGCGCAGAGCCCCTACTTTGATTTCGAAGTAACAGATTAGAAAAGGACAAGTCAAAATCCCGGCCTTAATATTCAAAGTGCAGCTTAACCTCATGAAGATTAAGATTGTTAGCAGAAAAAAATCGCGTTTATCCAACGCTATGCATAATGTGCGGATGATATGATCCGTTAGCGGATGCTACCAAGTGTATCGTTTGTTCTGCGGAAATGTTAAGAAAAGAGCCCCTTGTTGTGTCCATGTTGCATTGTTAGCTTAAAGCTAGGGTGCTAGCCAGGATACAAAGTGGTCCACCATTATAACGTTGTGGATTTAGTATTCACGAAAATTACGAAAACTACTTCATTCATTATATTTTTTTAACGTCGCTTACTTATTACGAGTCGTTTTCCTACGACGGATTGATGTATGCGATTTCTGCTTCTCGGTTTGCCAAGTTCAGTCATTCTACAGAGAAAAAGACTACCTAAGGCGACTTAAAATGTGAATCGGGTGTCGTTTACAGTATTCCCTTACCTTTATACTCTTTGTCCTCAAAGAGATTCGTATTTTGCCAATTAAGTTGTCAAATTTCTATTTGTTTCTCGTGATTCGAACGGTATTAAGATGCACGGTGCTCGTGCCGATCACTTGCTGACTAGCTGCGGCTAAGCTAAAGGGGATGGCTAACAAGGCCCCTTTCAGTACTGCTACGCTTGCCTGACAGTAAAGTCTGCATCACATCAATTCATACGATCACAGTCTTTTTTTTCAGGAAGGTTTTCTTCACGTTAAGATAAAAATAATGGCGTTCGACTACGATACTGATTTCAATATATTTGATGAATTCATAGACAGCTATAAATATTTTGGTCTGATAATGTACTCCATGACGTCATGATGATGATATGGTTGATGATGAGGATCATCAACTCTATTACATGATGTGTTTAAAGCCAACCTGAAGATCTTTGGCGAGGATGACTTGGTAGAATAAGTATTGCCAAAAGTGTATTATTATACATTTATTTACGTAAAGGTATAGGAACCCAGCTGCATAATATTCTTATCCATTTAAAATTGTACTCAAATTAAGGTAAACAAAGCAAAAATTAAGTCAATGCTGAATTAATGTACTCTCTTGAAAGTCGATAGAGTAACTTTACAATATGGGTACATAGTTAACCATTAGCCATTCACATTAGCCAATATTGTAATAAGCATTATTACATATCAGTATTATATGGGTTACAGTTATTACTAGATCTGTAGTTAACTGTTAGCTTAATAACATTCCTACTTATCTTAAAAGCTTTCGGTATAATGTGGATATCATTAAACTGTTATTAATTTAATTAAACCAAATTGTATAAACTGATTCATAAGTGTAATGAATCTGGGCTAGGTATTTATGTGTTTCTGGATACTCACTTGGTTCCACTAGCATTTATTATACTATTTGTTAGTGCTGCAAATTGATGCAGTTTCTTAATTTTTATATACCATCATAAGGGGACAAAACGTTAGAGTGTCATAAAACAGTCTTTTCAAAAAGGAAAATCAGAAATCTCACACAAACGCACACTTTTCTGGTGTTTCTGGACTGTTCTAGAGATGGTCTGTAATTAGCCATACAATCATGTTTTGCAGGAGGGTGGGTGTGCCATGCCCACCCTGCATCATTTACCTTTATTTACCTCTCTGGGGGCATAGTGCCGACCTGCTTCAAGTCTTCAGTCATCATCCCAGTACCAAAAAAGAGCATGGTCACATGTCCAAACAACTGGCGCCTTGTTGCTCTCACCCCAATAGTGAGCAAATGCTTTGAGGAGCTCATCAAGGTGCTGATCTGCAGAATGCTGCCACCCACCCTGGACCCTCACACCCTGGACCCTCACAAAAACGAACAACAGATTGACAGACAACGCCATTGCCACAGCACTCCACTCAGCCCTCACCCACCTCGACAAGAGGTACTCCTATGGGAGGATGCTGTTCGTTGATTATAGTTAACCATAGTCCCCTGCTCATGGACCTAGGCATTGTTCCCAGCCTATGCAATTGGATCCTTGACTTCCTGTCAGCTCGAAAACAGGTGGTAAAGATAGGTTCCAGGATCCCCGTCCCCTGACCATCAGCACAGGAGCCCCCCAGGGCTGTGTCCTAAGCCCCCTGCTCTGCTTGCTGTAAACCTACGACTGTGTGGCTACACACGGATCCAACACAGTGATCAAGTTCGCCGATGACACAGCCTATAGGAGCGAGGTCAAACCGCCTGGCTCAGTACAGCCAGGACAACGACCTTGTTCTCAACGCCGACAAATCCTAGGAGCTTGTGATGGACATCAGGGGGAAGAGACAGATTCAAGACCCCATCACCATCAATGGGTCGGCTGTGGAGAGGGTACTAGACAGCATTAAGTTCCTGGGGGTCCACATCACCAAAGACCTCACCTGGGAGGAGCACACCAACACCAAACACCTTAGGCTGAAAGAGTTTTGCTTGTGGCCCAAGATCCTGCAGGGCCTTCTTCAGAGGCACAACAGAGGACATCTTAACAGGATTCATCACAACCTGGTACGGGAACTGCAATGCCCAAAGCCGCAAAATGCTGCAAAGGGCAGTGCAGACAGCTGAAAGGATCAGTGGACGTGAGCTTCCCTCCGTCCAGGACACCTGCAAGGCCCGGTATGTCAAGAAGGCCCTCAGAATCCCAGACACCCCAACCGGAAACTGTTTGAGCTACTGCCGTCGGGAAATCGGTACTGAAGCCTTGGGACCAAAACCCAGAGGATGACGACTTGTTTTTTTCAGGCTCTGGAGGAAACCACTACCCCCAAACCAACCCCATGCACGCTGCAAAAACAGATTTTTTAAATACATATTTCTATAATTTGCACAGCATTTTCACACATCTTAACAAAAACAGATGATTTAAATACATATTTCACATTTTTGCACTAGAATCAACCGTGAGCACTACCATTTCTGCTACTTATTTTTACATATTTGTTAGTATTACTATTTAATTTACTTTATCTTGTGTTGATGCTGCTATGTTGAGGTGTATGGCTGTTGAGGAACCAAGCCTAATAATTTTACTCTTGTTTACTTGTGTACAACAAGATGTAATAAAAGTAATTCTGATTCTGATTCTGATTCTTATAATGTAACCAAATGTAATATTGGAAAGGTAAAATAAAAACAAGGGTTACAGATCAATCCTCCATAATTCATCTATATCTTTCTATTTGTGTTTTGCATCCTCCCACTACATTCATTCTTAAATGGCATTAGACGTTTAGGAAAAAACTTTGAGTAAATTATACATTAAAATATCACAATAGAGGGAACTACAATCCTATCCAAACAATTTGATCTGATCATTGCTTGATAATTAATTCAATTAATTAAGATTTTAGATAATTTAGAGTCCACTCACACAACTCCTTTATTTAAGCCTGGTTTCCCACATAAACAGTAATCTATTTAGCAACACGCAAGACCAAAAGTAAATTAAACCGATTAAAATATTGAATTACATAATGAGAAAAACACATGAAATGGCCAGAAGATGGCAGCACTGTCCATAGATAAACACAAGTCAGCCCGTGCCTGGATGCCATTGTTTCCCTGAAATGTCATGCTTTGTAGATGGTTAAAATAAAATTGGAATAACAAGGCATCTGGTCTCTCAAATCCTCCATGACACAGTGCGAAATGAATGCATTGTGTTGTCTTGTGCAATCCACTCAAATGTAGAGTAAGTAACACAATGTTGGCAATCTGTCATAATGCTGTGTTTTGTTGTGTGTGTGTGTGTGTGTGTGTGTGTGTGTGTGTGTGTGTGTGTGTGTGTGTGTGTGTGTGTGTTTCTTGTTTCTTTCTCTCTATTTCTCTTGGTTTCTGTCTTTTTGTCTATTACCCCCTCTTTATTTACTTCTCCTCTTTCCCTTGCCTTTGTGTTGCAGAGAACTAACATTGCTGTAGTGTCATATAGTCAAACAACATCTCCCCTACACTGTCTCTTTCAGTAGTTCTTGCACCATGTAAAAGCATGCCATTTTTCAGAGTGCTTTACTCCACTCCCCTCCCTGATCCCTGTTTTCCTGCCTTGCCCTTTTTTCGAGAATGACCCCCCCCCAACCCAACCCCCAGGTGTAGGATATAGATTTCCAGACCCCCCCCTCTGCTCTCTCTGATCTGAGGTGCAGAGTAATAGCCGTGTATCCTTCTGTGCTCCTCTCATGCAGCACATCTGACTGAATTAAACATGTACTGAGGATTTATTGGCTGAAAACCACAAGGGCCCCACAAACACTTTAGCCCCATGTCACTCCTTGAGCAGACCGAGCAAGCGTGCACATTTTCACTTCGCCGTTGAACAACCTTTACTTGTGCTTCTTGTGCTTTTAGAAATTGTGTTATCTAAATAACAGATCACAACCAAATCTTCCAAAGAGTTGAATCAGGGTATTTTACTGTATGTGTTTTGGAGGGCCATTTTGTGCTCTCTGCACTGCAACCCTTCCTCCAGTTAGTTGGGGAACATTAATAATTCATGGCCCACATGTGTCACAGACGGATTGCCAGCATCTCCAGCAAACCACCGGCATTATCATTATTACAGCCAGTGGATATTATGCACCACCATATGCAAAGGCAGAAGTTTTGGTATTCTGTGTGTGTGGTTCAGTGGTAGAGTTGTTTAGGGTTCAGTATTTGGTTTGACCTGTGTACTTATGAAGATGAGGAATAGTGGAGACGATTGCTAATTCTGTTAGCAGAACAAATGTTGACCAATAAGCGGTATAACATTGTATAACGCTGTAAGAGTATATATGAAACCTCTGCTAAAATATAAAAAAAGAGAGTGCGTGCGAGACAAGCACAAGGCAGCTCTGGGAATAATTTGCGGTCCCCAAATATGTTTGGTTTTCTAGCATACCCCGCAAAAGGTGACATTGTGCACACAATTATAGACAGGGCAATCATGACGCAATGACCAAACCCGTCCTTTGTTTGCCCATCAAGAAGATGCATCAAACCATTCTGGGAGCAATTAAATGGTTATATGGCTTATACTCTTCCAGAGATTCTCAAACACATTTTTTTTATATTTATGTAAAGTCTTCCTGTCTGCCTTATGTGTAACACTCAGATTCCAATCTGGGATGAATAATGATAATAATAATAATAATAATAATAGTCGTATGTTTAATGCCTGAATAAATGATTATCCTGACAATATAGATCTTCTTCGTTTGATTTCATATAAGGCAGAGAGAGGAATTCTGAAAGAAAGAAAACATGGTTACTGTTGCAATGCAATGTCCAACTGCAAAAGAGTAAACAGCCTTTCAACCTGTCGATATCTTCAAAGTTATTTTCAGTATGTTTGCATGCTTAGTATAGGTCTAGATGTGCTTAAAACCTGTCAGCATAAAACAAGGTATGCCTTGCTTAGACCACAACTAGAAATTCCCATCAGATTAAAACAATTAACACACACACACATGTATACACACACCTATACCTGTACATAAGTAAAATGTCTTAAACTTGTACTACGTACAATGTATTCCTACATTCAGTTGGAAGTAAAATATTTATTGTGCATATTTATCTTAAGGCATATGTTGAAGTACAATATGTACTATGTCAGGCTATACAGATTTGAAAAAAAAAAAAAAATTCTGCATCGTGAGCTTTGACCCTAGGCTTCCTGTGCTAGCGTGTCATGACTAACATAGGCTCCCTAACCTCTAACATCAAAGCACGGCTGCTCCTCTGGGTCATTGCTAACCTGTTCTGTTCAACGATATGAGGCCCCATGCAGACTGATGTCATCTGACAGCCTGAAACCAGAGTAGGCCTTGCATAGCTGTCCCACTGGGCCGTATGGAGGGCCCTTGGTGGCATCTGGAGAGGGCAAGGTACACAGAGGCAGGTACAGTTCGTAGTTCTTACCGCCTCCAAGACCTCTTCTTGGATATAACTTGCCAGTCATGGTTAAGAAGGGTACCACATTGCAGATGTACTATACTGTATGTATTGCATAAGAGTTTTGGAGGTGGGGATAAAGATAATAATTTATTATGATCTTTTTTGTTTAAAACATTGTTTCGATTAAGGACGTGTGCGCAAGATAAACATTGTATCTCACAACAAATGATGAATAATTGGTGTCCCAAAAAAAACATGTCTCAATACAGCTTCCAAAGAATATTGATCATTTTGCAGTTGGTTGTATTGTACACAGTATTGTATGTGTACTGGGCTGTGCTATAAGCCACGATGCTGTCTGTTTTATCTCCAAATTGCCAACACAAGTTCCTCAGCGCAAGCCTTCATCTTATATGTATATTATACGTAGCTCAAATGTTTATTGTTGTGCTGTGTTATGAAAATCGAAATCAGGGAAGTTCATAATGGAAAATATATGAATTCAAATCTAAAAATATTTAGTCTTTCGTCGTCCATAATTTCCTTATTATATTCAATATAAGCAACTTTACATGTCAAATGAAGTCTCCAATCACTTTCAAAGGATATTTATCTGTCTGCATGCGTGTCCTTACTCTCAGCGGCTTGATCGTAGTGCCAACAGTAAGAGAGCATAATCATCCACATAACTACAGATGCAACCTTGGTCACACATACACACATACACACATGCGGGCATACGTACACACACACACACACACACACACACACACACACACACACACACACACACACACACACACACACACACA
>JAOPJL010000034.1:10513732-10524401 GCA_027123545.1 Trisopterus esmarkii | reverse complement strand
TGTGTGTGTGTGTGTGTGTGTGTGTGTGTGTGTGTGTGTGTGTGTGTGTGTGTGTGTGTGTGTGTGTGCGTTTGTTGATTGTATGTTGTTGAGTATTGACACACCCTGCTGCTCCTCCACATGTGAAGTTAAATAAAGAAGAGGATAAAGTTCTTTGACTTTTTTTTTCATTATTTAGTAGTGGTTTTACCTTACCTTAGTGATATGTATACATTGTCTGGATAGGGTGGCTTTACTAAGGTGGGTTCACAAAATAACTGAGTGTGATCCAACATATGACTTAATATAAAGAGGAATTGCTATCCACTGTATCAATTAACAATAGACTGCATTTGCATCAACCGCAAGTACAATTTCTTACGTTTAAAATAAAATTATTGGTACGTATTTTATATTTGCTTTGTCGTTCCTAGTTTTGGCCGTTTATGCACACTGTAGCAGTGATGTGGCTCAGAGAATAATCTTCCACGTCACAAGGAAGTACTCGAGCACTCGACAGTGAATCCCCTATCCATCGTATTTTCACAGATGTAGGTGGAATAGTGAATCATCCAATAGTATTTGCCGGGATACGAAACTAACACAGGTAAATCACTCTATTTGGATGCGTTAACTCGTGGCAAATGTCTGGTTTTATCAGGAATAATATTGCCCTGCATTGCATTATTAACGCACGTCAACGTTTAAGCTAACCCTTGCTAGCTAGTTTAGCGTAATGTCATCAAACGCTATTTCTCAGTTTGCGACGTGTCGCCAACAAGTCAGATTCAACGATTATGACATAATTTAACTTTTGTTGGATTGTATGTATACTTTGGAAGCCAGAAGTTGACTTTATGTATGTAAGACGTGATAGCTGTATAACGCTAGTGCTTTGCCTTCTTGGTAAGAGTTGTCGTAATTGGGGGCACAACGTACCTGTCTGCTGTTACTCGTATTTGGACACAAAGTTGGACATAGCCGACTCCAATTCGTAAAGATGTCTCGACCCTAAACAACACTGGACACTATCTTTGCATGTCTACCCACAACCCGTGTCTATATGGACATTTAGTTACGTGTCCATTTCGTTTTCAAAATAATTGTTAGATACATTTCTACCGATATTATTATGCGTATTATGGTCAGTTGGCGTGTTGTGTGTGTATATATAAATGTCTCATAAATAGTGTCAGTTTTTTTATTATCACATAAGATATTATTATAGATATAATGTGTCTTACAGATTTTAAGAAGGTGACATTCAGTAGGATTCTTCAAAGAGTGACGCAAACCTACCGGCGCAATGACGGCTGCAGAGAACGTTTGTTATACTCTGATCAACGTTCCAAATGATTCGGAGCCCCCATCTGAAATCAGCCTAAAAACTGATCTAGGTAACTAAGTTCAGAAGGTTTGACTCCCTGTGCAAAGACAAAACTGAAAAAAATATCTATATATAAATTTCATGCAGTTTACATCATATACATACCTCTATTTTATGTCACTGATGATCATGTCATTGTTGTCAACAGAAAAGGGGGAAATCAAGTCTAAGACAGAAGCTCTTAAAAAGGTGATCATCATGATATTGAATGGTGAGAAGTTGCCAGGACTGCTGATGACCATCATTCGCTTCGTCCTGCCGCTTCAAGATCACACAATCAAGAAGCTTCTGCTGGTTTTTTGGGAAATTGTCCCCAAGACAACAACAGATGGAAAGCTGCTGCAGGAAATGATTCTGGTCTGTGACGCCTACAGAAAGGTAGGTTTGAAAGTGGGATTAATCTATCATCTTGACACTACTGAATGCAATGTATCTGAATGGACATCCATTAAAAAAAAACCATTTTCACTCTTCATTCAATGATGAGGCTATTTGACTTGTTTTTACTCATGCATATACCCTCAGTCAGTTTGTTACTTTGAAAATGACACCTTAAAACATACCTGGTGTCAAACTCTTAAATGTCATTCTAATTACCCTTGCAGGACCTGCAGCATCCTAATGAGTTCATCCGTGGCTCCACCCTGCGTTTCCTCTGCAAACTGAAAGAGTCTGAGTTGCTGGAGCCCCTAATGCCAGCCATCCGTGCCTGCTTGGAGCACAGACACAGCTATGTGCGCCGCAATGCTGTCCTGGCCATCTACACTATCTACAGGTGCCACAGATCACACCGTTTTATTTACTCTCATTGTTCAGTTATATTAACAAAGTCCCAACTGTATGATTTACAGTTTTTATTCGGAACACCCTATAAACATATATAATAATAATAATAACCTAATAATTAAGATAAAATAATATTAATATTAATAATGCTAATGACATTATTATGCTTTCTTTTTGCGTAGGAACTTTGAGAATCTCATACCCGATGCTCCCGAGTTGATCCATGATTTCCTTGTCAATGAGAAAGATGCCAGCTGTAAAAGAAATGCCTTTATGATGCTAATTCATGCTGACCAGGTCTGTAGTCACGGCACCTTTTCCTGTGGTTCTTATAAAGACATGGTAGTTGGCTTTTGCTGATGTTGAACCCTGGGTATAATTGGTTCTTCAGGACAGAGCTCTGGATTACCTCAGCACCTGTATCGACCAAGTTCACACCTTCGGTGATATTCTCCAGCTGGTGATTGTGGAGCTGATTTACAAAGTGAGTCCAACCCCATCAGCTTATTTAGATACTGAAATAATGCAAAGACGAGTGGCGTGTTGGGTTGACACCATTTTGTGTTTTTTCCCGTTTCTGTTTCCCCTTCGCCAGGTGTGTCACGCTAACCCCTCAGAGCGCGCCAGGTTCATCCGTTGCATCTACAACCTGCTGCAGTCCTCCAGTCCGGCCGTGAAGTATGAGGCTGCAGGCACACTCGTCACCCTGTCCAGTGCCCCCACAGCCGTTAAGGTATACTACTCAATGGATGTGAAATAAGCTGTGTACTCATAAACCGCCTGTATCCTGTTTACTTAAGAAACAGGATTGCTTTGAGGTTAGCAGCTCAGTGGAATTGACTCTGGTTTCCTCGGTTCCAGGCTGCTGCCCAGTGCTACATTGACTTGATCATCAAGGAAAGTGACAACAATGTGAAACTGATTGTGCTCGACCGTCTCATTGAACTGAAGGAGCATCCCACTCACGAGCGCGTGCTCCAGGTAAATGAGGCAGTGATTGGGTGGTTGATTTTATTGTCATAGTCAATTATTCAAAGACAATTAATTCAGATGGCCGTCTTAAAGTGGTGAATAAATCGTAGTAGGTTTTACATTAGGCTTAAAAACTAGAGCAACAATTACTTCAATTTGTATGGTATATTGACATTGGATATTGTACATAAAGCGTTAAACAAATGCTAATAATCTTAATGATGAATCTCGTCTGAGGTTTGATGGCCCTGTGTTTATTTATGGTCATAAGTTTATTATAAAGCTTATATGAATGCTTTATTCTGCAGGACCTTGTAATGGACATCTTGCGCGTCCTTGCCACCCCAGACCTGGAGGTGAAAAAGAAGACCTTACAGCTGGCATTGGATTTGGTCTCTTCCCGCAATGTTGAAGAGGTGAGTTTAGTTTGTAAACACAATGTTGAAAAGGGTGAGTTTAGTCAGTTTATTTCTTCAGTGGCTATGTATGTACACAATTTGGATTTGAAATATTCAGACACTTACTTATACTTCAAGTAATACTCTACGTATGCTAGCTGAGTTTGTGCTTGCTGTTAATCACCATTACGCAATTCCAGCAACATGAATGGTCCAAACAAATATGAAGTGAAAGAAAAATATAAGCCCTGTTGACCCAGATTTTACATTTCTGTCTTAGGTTGATTATAAGAAGTCAGTTTAGTGAGTTTAGACAATGTTGGAAGAAGTGGGGTTAGTAAAGCTTAAATTACACTTCTGCTGCATCAGCAGCACGTATGCTAACATCCCCATCGTGTGTCGGTGTCACGAGATGAGTCTTCGCGGGGGTGTGGTACATTTAACTGTAAATCCAGATTTAGTTAACACAGGTTGTCCATGTGTCAGCTCACATCCTTTTCTGTTCCAACGTAAACATAGAAGATTCAAAAAATAAAGACATTGTGTTTTTTTTTTTCAGTTGGTGATAGTGTTGAAGAAGGAGGTGATAAAGACAAACAACGTAACCGAGCACGAGGACACGGATAAATACCGACAGTTGTTGGTCCGCACTCTCCATTCTTGTAGCGTGCGCTTCCCAGACATGGCCGCGAATGTCATTCCAGTGGTGAGTTTGCATCAGTCTTTTGGTATCAATGTAACACAGCCAAATACCATGGTGTTCTGTTGCCCATTGCTCCATTTCCATTAGGGTTGTGCCGATGGACAATGTCATCGTCCATCGTGATGTCTGACCAACATCATGATGGATTTATTTAAAAACGAAAATATCAGTTTTAGTCTGCATGTTAAATTAAATGGTTTTATATCTTAAACAAATTCTGTTGCAGGAGGCGCGCAGTAGATTGGTCGTCTGCCCGTCTTTTGCGCGGATCACACATGAGCAGATCTTGCACACAACTTCAGTCGTGTTCCTTGGCTGTCAACTCTCATCAGATCTAAATCCAAAAAAATGCTATATTTAGGCGAAGTAGTACCCTTTTTAGCAACCAACGCCATTGTGTCAACTCTAAAGTGGAAGCAAGGTTTTTTTTTTCTACCTACATACAAAAGCCCAGATGAGTAATTAGTTAGATTAGTAAAATAACTTTACTAACCCCCGACGACGACGATGTCATCGTCCATCGTGATGTTTTACTG
Organism: Trisopterus esmarkii; assembly: GCA_027123545.1. Classification (NCBI taxonomy): domain Eukaryota; kingdom Metazoa; phylum Chordata; class Actinopteri; order Gadiformes; family Gadidae; genus Trisopterus; species Trisopterus esmarkii. The sequence goes on along the minus strand of JAOPJL010000034.1, from coordinate 10,519,640 downwards.
TAAACATTGTCAACTGCCAATTTAGGGGACTTCTCCCAACTTTAATATCCATAGTTCTGTAACTTAACCATCTTGCAACCAGGAAAAGCTATGTTTTATAGGGTTAAAAATTTACACGTTTGGAGTAATTAACAGTGTGTACGGTCTACTCTTTCAAATCGCATTGTTACCCCACTTGCCCAGTACATGAGAAAAATTGGATGTCTGAAAATCTCCTTGCAATCAATCTTGCACCTCACAGCTGATGGAGTTCCTGAGTGACACCAATGAGGCCGCGGCAGCCGACGTGCTGGAGTTTGTGCGAGAGGCCATTCAGAGGTTCGAGAGCCTGAGGCCCCTCATCATTGAGAAGATGCTGGAAGTCTTCCACGCAATCAAAACTGTCAAGTAAGACCACACAAGAACCTGGCTTGGATTACTATTATATATATAATAGTAACAGGCCAGCATTCCACCTTTTGTTTGCACTTTTACATATAGTAGTTATTTTTATACTATGTATACTATATTGGCCATTCAAGAGAGACCCTAATAATGCAAGGTATTCATATAAAAAATTGTTGCACATAATAAATTAACTCAAATTTAACTCTATATAAAGTATTTTATGTTCAATTATTTTGCGATTGGCCTCCTAAAACTTACTGGCCCCAAGACCATGTTTACGGTCTCTCACTAAAAGTTTAAATACTTGTGTTTAGAAAAATAACCCAAATATTTGTTAGTTTAACGTTAAATTGTTTTTAATACAAATACAACAAACACTTTCTGGCACTACCTGCCAATTACAGGCTGAAGCTGCCATGCTTCTACTTTTTATTTATGATATGTTGTGTGTGCAGAATCTACCGTGGTGCTCTGTGGATCCTGGGGGAGTACTGCAGCACCAAGGACGATATCCAGAGTGTGATGACGGAGGTCCGCAGGTCGTTGGGCGAGGTGTGTTGTCATTTCCTGCCTCCCCCATCAAAATGAGCATGAGTTGCAATTCTAACGCTGTTGGTGCCAGCGCCAGCACCTGTGGTCTGAGCTGTGCTTGTGTTGTTCAGATCCCCATCGTGGAGAATGAGATCAAGAGAGAGTCCGGAGAGGTGAAGGCTGAGGAGGAGGTGAGCGCAGCTCCTGCCCAGAAGCTGGTGACCGAGATGGGCACCTACGTGACCCAGAGTGCCCTCAGCTCATCACGGCCCTCTAAAAAAGAGGAGGACAGGTCGGTGCCAATGCTACGACAGTGCACGCCTTTTGAATTATTGGATATCCGTTGATAGATAGATAGATAGATAGATAGATACTTTATTTATCCCGAGGGAAATTCAGGAAAAAATTGGATATATGTTTTGGTGGGTTTGTTGTGTGACGGTGCTTGTGTTGTTTCAGACCCCCTCTCAGAGGCTTCTTGATGGATGGGGACTTCTATGTGGCAGCCTCTCTGGCCACTACCCTGACCAAATTGGCCTTGCGCTACGTCATCATCGTTCAAGACAAGAAGAAACAAAACGTATGTTAAATGATTTTCTTTATTTTCCTGTTGTGTTTTCAAGTGTTTCAACCATGACTTGGTGCTGTAGGTACAATTTTTAAAAGCAATAATTAGCGTGTAATCTGTTAAAAATGCCAGTCATCCATCTATCTACTTGTGAGTGAAATGCTCTGTGACAATATCTATTCTTTGAGAACATGGAAACATTACAGTACAAGAAAGGTTACACATCATCTAACATTCTGTCCTATCTGTTGCATTGCTGCTGCTTCACGGCAAGCATTTTTGATTATTTCTTTAAGACTCAACGCTGTTTGTATTGTCTACCCGCAGTCGTTCATTGCTGAATCCATGCTCATCATGGTCACAGTGTTGCACTTGGGCAAGTCCTCGCTGCCCAAGAAGCCAATCACAGATGACGACGTGGAGCGCATCTCGCTCTGCCTCAAGGTGCTGTCAGAGTGCTCGCCGCTCATGAATGACATCTTCAACAAGGAGTGCCGCAAATCGCTGTCTCACATGCTCACAGTCCGGCTGGAGGAGGAAAAACTGTCCCAGAAGGTACTACCCACATAAGTTGATTATTGGCAAACGCAAGTTCTGATCACTCATTGAAATTCCTTTTAAGACACACCAAGATTGATCCAATTTTGGCAAATCTAATGGTCAAGGATTTGTAACACTCAACTAGACCCATAGTTTATCGTGCTTAAGAAACAAGGTCCATGAGGGTCCTCTAATTTAAATTGTTTTTTTTCTTGTTAACCACAGAAAGAGTCTGAGAAGCGCAACGTCGCAGTGCAGGCAGACGACCCCATCTCCTTCATGCAGCTGACGGCCAAGAACGAGATGACCTCCAAGGATGACCAGTTCCAGCTCAGCCTGCTGGCTGCCATGGGCAACACTCAGAGGAAAGAGGCTGCCGATCCCCTTGCCTCAAAGCTCAACAAGGTACAGCTAATTCTCCCACTCAAATGATGGATGGAGGATCATTATGAGACAGATTTTTAGATTTGCTTTGTTCCTGTTCTAAAGTCTTAAACAATTCTAACGCGGCACACAGTGAAGGCCTGCAGTTATTTGGTAGTTAAAATATGCTGGTCTGCATTAGATGCATGCATTTATTGGTATTCAAAACAGCCAACCCAAAAATGTGCTCTTCTTTTCCTAACTCACATCTGTGATAAGGCTGTTGTCTACTGGTGTGAGGAAATCTGTTTTAGTGAAACTAAAAACCCATGAAGTGTTTGCAAGCATTTACTATTTGGTTCTTTCAATGTGACCTACAAATACCAGCAGATGGTGCTAAAGTGAATATTTGCTCATTATTAACCAAAAATGAAGACCAATTTTTTTTTTCTTCACAATTTTCCTGAACACATTTGTTTTGTATTTTTGGTAATTGTGTACTATGTATTGTTGAGTTAACAAACAAATAGATTAAAACCAACTTGTCTCTTTATTCCAGGTGACCCAGCTCACAGGCTTCTCAGACCCCGTCTACGCTGAGGCCTACGTTCATGTTAACCAGTATGATATCGTGCTGGACGTTCTGGTTGTCAACCAAACCAACGATACTTTACAAAACTGCACCCTTGAGCTGGCTACTTTAGGTGAGAAGCCACTTGCTCTACTTATTTTTTTACCTCCTCAAGCCTGGGATGACTGGCATGACATTTAAACAGTGTAATTTCGTTGCCATGGTTATCTGTGTCAAAGTGCGTAGTTTCATGTTGCTTCTCTTCCAACCTACAGGGGACCTCAAGTTGGTGGAGAAGCCGTCCCCTCTAACGCTTGCCCCCCACGACTTTGCCAACATCAAGGCTAATGTCAAGGTGGCTTCTACTGAAAATGGCATCATATTCGGCAACATTGGTAAGAGAACCTGACTTGGAACACAAAGGTATCATGCAGGTCATACTTTTAACATATTATTTAAAATAAAAACACACACTTGACATAGAGAGGATGTGCTCTTATTGGTTTGTGGGGGACTCTTTCTTTGTTTCTAGTGTACGACGTGTCCGGTGCGGCGAGTGACAGGAACTGCGTGGTCCTCAGTGACATCCACATCGACATCATGGACTATATACAGCCAGCATCCTGCACCGACGCAGAGTTCAGACAGATGTGGGCAGAGTTTGAGTGGGAAAACAAGGTATGCGGTCCGTGGGATACCGCGTTTTCCCCTCCAGACCGATAGGGACTGAATGGTTCAGAATCCCACCCTCGCGTATGCGGTCGGAAGATCTCTTATCGCTCTATGTTATAGAAACACAGGCCACATCTTTCCAACCTTCCCGTCTTGCTGTTTTAGGTGACGGTGAACACCAACATCACGGACCTGAATGAGTACCTCCAGCACATCCTGGGCTCCACCAACATGAAGTGCCTCACCCCCGAAAAGGTCATTGCATGGCGAGCGTAGATGGATTAAGATGATTTAAAAGCAAAAGGTCACTTATCCCGTCTAATGAGCGTCTCGTCAACCTTTATTCATTTGGCTGGGAAGTGCTGTCGAGCAATGAACGGAAGGTGCTCCACAGCCTGGCTTAAAATATATATATATTTTTTAAAAGATGTTATCTGCAGATCCTAAATTCTCACGTTAACACACGGCTTCCACTAATACAGGATGACAGCCTTCTTGGCACATTGAATGTTTTCAATGTGCCAAGAAAACACTTTGTGACTTGGAGCACATATAAATTCAGGTTGACACTACACGGATGGTGACACAGAGCAGCCAATTCCGTCGGGGGGCCCCCCGAGGGGCAGACGCCCATGATCTGTCTTGCTTGCTTGCTATCTTGTTGCATGCCTCACATTTTTTTTCCCCTCTTGTACCTGTAGGCCCTTTCTGGCTTCTGTGGCTTCATGGCGGCTAACCTGTATGCTCGCTCCATCTTCGGAGAGGACGCCTTGGCCAATGTCAGCATAGAGAAGCCCATCCACCTGGGACCCGACGCGCCCGTCACCGGACACATCCGCATCAGAGCCAAAAGCCAGGTAGGACCGCCGAGTGCGCCCCTTATCATCGAACCCCTTCAACCCGTGTCCCCCAAGGCGAGGGTTGGTTTTGTAGCAAAGGGTGACGTGTGAGGCTAATGGCATCCATCTTTCTCCCTCTCTCTCCCCCTCTCTAGGGGATGGCTTTGAGTCTGGGAGACAAGATCAATCTCTCCCAGAAGAAGACGTCTGTCTGAAGCCAGGCATGCTGAGTCCTCCACTCCGTCTGGATTCAGTGCTCCTCATTTACCACCTCTTGATCATAGTGAAGTAAGAGTTAAGACGTGCTCATTGATCTTTGCCGTTTCTACTTTATTTCTCCCCTCTCGCCGTATGTTAACTCTTTATTATCTTACACCAATTTATGTCCCTTGCCCTGTCCTGCCTGTAATTTTCAATAAACATATATATTTAAAAAAGTATAACTGGTTGTGCTTTAAGGCCTCCTACTCATAATTCAACACTGATTTTTTTTTTTGTAGTGTTCTATGACACACTATCTCACTGTTAACATTGGTGTATTTTTTTGTATCAAAGCCAATTAAGGGACGATTAAGGACATAATGGTCACTGAATTTATAAAATATTGTATGAAAATATGTTTAGCACTCTTGCATAATGATGTCTGCTCTCCAATAGGAAGCTTTGGGGCTCTAGACGGTTATTGTATACATTTTTTATAATAAAATAAATGTAATAATATTTAGATTGAAGTTCATATATAAGATACAAATGGATCGCCTTGGCCAATATTTTATTACAGTTGTGTCTGTATGTCTCAAAATACATTTTTTTCTAAAGATCCATTTGAATTGGATTTCAATTTGGTAATTACTAAAAATACATATCTGGTTTCATTGACATCAAAGGATTTTTTTGTTTGTATTACAAAAAAATATTTGATATTAAAAGGAATCATTCCTCCCCAAAAATTGCTTCCTCCCCTAAAAAAGCTGTGAAAACGGTCTGAAAGTGTTAAGCACTTAAAATGTTGAAATATAACAAATAAAAATAGCAATTGTTCCATGTAGGCTTCTTATCAGTGGCCCATGTGTTAAAGTTCTTATTACAGACTATAATGTCGTACTGTGGCATGTGGTCAAATTTCAGCTGTGAAAATAGACTAATCTAGTTGTAGACATTGTTGTATTTCTGTAATTTGGACACCAGAGGGCGTCAACATGCACCACGTTTGCTGTTGGTCTAACTAACAGGTAGGTTTAACTAACAGGTAGTCAACCACGATGCTATATAGCGCAGTGACGTGATGAGTTTCATGGCCTACTAAATTTGAGAAAAAAAAGGCAAGTAAATCTGGAGGCCGAAGATCAAATGCCAATCTATCCATTCCATTTATTTTCGTGTGTGTGTGTGTGTGTGTGTGTGTGTGTGTGTGTGTGTGTGTGTGTGTGTGTGTGT
>JAOPJL010000034.1:10499379-10509476 GCA_027123545.1 Trisopterus esmarkii | reverse complement strand
GTGTGTGTGTGTGTGTGTGTGTGTGTGTGTGTGTGTGTGTGTGTGTGTGTGTGTGTGTGTGTGTGTGTATATGTGTTATGAAAGCTCAATGTTTGTTCAGCTCCCCATGAGGGTCACCTGTTGATTTCTCACAAAGAGCGGACTCCTTCAAAGTACACCTTTATGAGAGCAGACGATAAGTCATCACTATCACAAAGGCTTGTTGGATGAAGTCACTAGTAATCTTACATTTGGAAAAATGCCTCACTGAACCATTCCAGACTGCATTTCAAATTGTTCTCACCTTTCCATCAACTGGATCATTGAAGGCAATAGCCTGTGATACAACATACAAAACAAACCTTTATTGGTTTGTTTTGGTTGGTTGATTATGAATTATGTTTATTATTTATAGATTATGTAAAAGAGATTGTGTGGTCCACCGAGCAAACCACAGATTGACCCTTCCCGTAGCTGTTGTTGAGCACATTTTAGAAGGATAGAGCCATCATGTTGCCATGTGTAAGGCGGCCCATTCTCATAAGCCCGTCTAATTTTTTCTCCTAAAACATCTGCTATAAGCAGTGAATATACAGATTTGTGTGTATTAAACGTATGGCGCTTCTAGTGGGATTTGTTCACCTGCTTCGTAACAACATCACATTGCACAGAATATGTTTTATTTAAAAGAAAAATATGCTGACCAAATTAATCGTGAGGACGTAAAGTAGGATGGAGACCAAGTAACATGACAGCTATGTCGCCTCTTTCATGTGCCCTTGGACGACAACAACAACAACAACAGGCATATGGCACTAAGGGTAAAAATGACAGAACTTAATTTGGGCAGTAAAACATTATGGTCAGTAACTTGTAGTGTTTGTAGCATCACAGAGTGGGGGCTGACTGGACATGGAGAAAAGAAGGGTTTGTGAGAGACTTGTCATTTGCCTTTCCTCTCCCTTTCTTTTTTTAAGTTTATAGAGGACTACTTCCCCGGTTTCCCAGGTAACAGCAGGATCTGGAGCAGTGCCATGGGGCCAACCATAGCATTATGTGTGAAGGCCACGGACTGCGAATATCCTCCCACTCTTTTAATTGCCATGGTCTTGAGACAGGAAAGCAATCCCATTTGCCTCCAGTTTATGAATGAAGGGCTCCGGAGACCACTGCTCATCAAGTGACTAATCTATGTATAATATATTCATATAAAAAGGAAGGTAGTTTGGGAAGTTGTTTGTTCAAAAGAGGTCGTTTATGATGATATGGATTTTCTTGGGGATTCAAATTTGCGTAACTAAGTCACGTGTATCAAAGTGTCATGCAGCATTCTAGTTAGGAAAAATAAATACCTAGGCACAGTTATTGATGAAACAAAAAATAACTTGCATATCAAGTTTCATGTAACATAGGTTGTTGCAGCTACCTATCGTAGCATGTTTTTCTCTGCCACCTTGGACACTATTTGTGGGGGATATTTAGGTTGACTACAGTAGTGTATGGTAAACCACATGCTCGCACCACCGAGAAGCACACAAGCTACACAATTTATTGTTTTGGGGAAGTATTTCACATTTGTGTGAGTGTATGTTTCTAATATGAATGTGGTTCAAATAGTTGCCTCGTTGTGTTTTGAGTGACTGCAGTCAATTCAGAATACTGCTACGTAATCACATTAACACACAAAAACAGTAGCTCCCCAATTCTTTTAAAACGAACACATGAGGATGCTACCTCCATACCTTCACCAGAATAAATATTAGTTACAGGAAATATCCAACAAACTTTGAATCCATTAAAGCAAAGAAATGTTTCTTACATATTTAAATTTGAGAGTGGTACACAGGTAGGTTTTGAACAACAGAGAACACAGACTGGTCAATGGCTTTCAAAGAAGCCATTGACCAACCAGTGTCACGCAGCAACTGTTCAAATAAACAAGTGTGTGCATACATTAAGGTAAGCCAAAGTTATATATAGAATCCTTTATATAGACCTTATTTTGCTATCTACTAGTCACAGACAGGCCCACCGATAGCAGGCCAACAGGTTTCCCTCTGCTGTATTTGGGGATTCTCTTTTTGTTTGCTCATCTGCCTGACATAAAATAACCAGCCTCTGTATCATGTCTCCCATCTAAAGCTCAAATAACAAAACACACGATGGGAAATGGCAGCCATTCCAACCATAAGTAAGCCCATGTCTAGAACCATAGAACATCGAAAACCTCTACTTTAGAAGTATTTGATAAAACCCCCTGTTCCCCTTTAATGGGTCTATATCTAAGGTCGCTGCTGCCTGTGGTGCAGCTGGTGGACAGTTGGTTCTGTTGATGCAGACAGTGTGTCCAGAGCTGCAGACCGCTCGGCTGCCCGGCACCTGCTCCCTCTTCTGGGTCAGCCACGGCCCCGCACTGGGACCACTCCTCGACAGGTGACACTGCAGTATGAGTGACCTCATCCATATGTGCTACTGCTGCCATCAAATGGTGATTGTTTGTCCCGAGTGCACCATCCTTATGTTATGGATAGGATCAACCGCAGGTCATATCCAGAACGACTGGACAGGGATCAGTTGTCCAGGTTAGACAACCAAACAACACAGTCACGTTTTTTTTTTCTTATTTTTTTACCAAGCCATTGACACAGCTGTCCCATGACTGCCCATGGGGGATCTCAAAGATACACAGAGACACTGCACACACTGCTCCATCCATCATCTCAGCAGTTGTCAACAAACGTACTGATCATAGAATATTGTATCGGCGCAAGGCAGTGCTCGCCAAGCAAACAGCTGCCTGCAGCTGAGTAGGTTGGGGCATGTCTTGACTAAGTATGGTGCTTTGGCCTTCTCACCAGGGAGCATGTCACTTCAGAACGTGGTTCAATTTGTACTCGGGATACTCCCTATGCTCACTTCAGAGAGTACACTTTCTAGCACTCTAATCTAGATGGATGTTTTAGGTGTATCGCACTCTTATGGTTTAGAATAACAACAACAGTGTATACAATGTTTAAATGCATAAAACATACCTCTCACAGTAATATTAGATTTACTGTGAGTAATCAACGCAGAATAACTGTTACAGGGAATTTATATTGAGTCTCAACTGATTATATACCATAGTTGTTGTTGTTAGGTTGTTGTCAATTGTTTGCCCTTATTAGCAAAAAAAACAACACACACACACACACACTAATGCACACTCTTGATTCTCACGCGGGTGTGTATGATTTTAAATAGAGTGTCACAAGGGCCACGTTTGATCCATGGTTACAAAAGAAGCTATTGAGGATGATGCGGTAGAGCAGAAGGCGATGTCAGGGGGCTTAGTGTGGCCAAAGAGAAATAGTCTTATCATAATAATACGTCTAAAAGTTCTGCCCCTCACAGCAAAACAACCGGGGTGACTGCATCAATAAGGCTTAGGCTTGGCTTTCTGCAGGAAGGGACACATTATAGTGATGTCACATGTCTGGACAGAACAATATGGGCCTGTCACAGCTCCATGTTTGTGGATTTATTGGGTCATTTATGGACTGACCTGGACTTTACAGTTACCGGGTCTCTAGAATGGAGAGCACAGACAGCGCTGCTTTAACTGTGGCCAATAGAAGAGCAGACAAGTCGCACGGACCAACCGCTTTAGGCTGTGATCTAGTGGGTGAGGAGAACGGCTTTACACTGTGATCTAGTGGGCGAGGGAGGCGGTTAAAGGGCAGCTCTTTGACTTCAGGCCTTTGAGTTGCTTTGAAAGAGGCCAAAGTCCGGCACACATTGATATTTAGCGCGACGATTGAAGTCTTAATGCCACAGGGGCCAGAGGAGAGCGGGGGGGCGAGCGAGGCAAAGTGTGGAACTAGATGGTGGCGGGGCATCCTAGTCTTTGTACTCCTCAGGGTCTCCACCCACAGCTGCACCCTGCGGATGCTTTTGGAGTAGACTTCCATCAAATTTATAGTAGTCAACTATTCAATGTTAAACCAAACATACTCCAAATTAAGTGTGAGGAATTGACATCAACATGAAAAAGTTTGTTCCTAAATCCGTTTCAATATTTTTGAAATAGGTAGCAAAAAAACCAAGGGTTAGATAATTAAGGATGAATAGTGTCTTATTGTTCACTTGACCCCTATAGGGTAATCTGTTTACACTGCACAAGTAAGCATAGAAACGTTCTCCTCTACAACATGATTTACTATACAAGGATGTATAAATCACACACAGGAAAAGCAATCATCACTCATTGTCATGCGTAGATAGTTCATCATCACCAACCAGTCTCAATTCACTGCCATCTCTTTCCCCCTGACCATCTATCATAGCTATTCCTGCCATGTTATTTTGTTTGTTATATAATTAGGTTGTGTTTGTTCCTTTTGTCCGTATTCCAAAATGGGTCGAATGCAGTCATGTATTATTGATGTATATTATATATTTTTAATATTATTTCATTTATTGTGTAAGGACTCTAAGGAGCCTGACTGAGGTGAAGAAAATGTCCCAGAGGGGGGTCCTTTAAGGCAGTGGACATATTGTGGGTTCCCTTTGTCTAGGTATTGAATAATTGACCTTTACTGGTTTGCATGAGCTCATGGGAAAAGTGGGCGTTTCCACAGGAAGTTGAGCCCGTTCCTTCCCCCCCCTCCCTCTCTCTCTCTCTCTCTCTCTTTCTCTTTCTCTTTCTCTCTCTCGCCTCTCAAGAGCGTGCCGTTATATTCACCATCCCTCTTTTACTCATTTATTTAAACCAAAATTGACTTTAATAAAAGGGTAATTCGCAAATGTAAACATACACACGTTCTAACGATGTAAAGCAACTTAAGTAGCCATTGGAGCTGTCCATCTGTTTGACATTACTTTGTGATAGTGGATGATTATGTGGGGTGACGGGTGATTATGGACAGCTGCAGAGAGTCCGGACAGCCCCAGAGGTTTAGCAGAGGTCAGGCCCATGGGGTTGAGGAACAGGAAGTAATTCATTGTACGACACTTGGATAACAAATAGGATTTGAGATCATTTTTATCCCCAGTTGACAATTTCATTTCTAAGTGACATTGATCGAATATTTTGTGTGGTTTTACATATGATAAAAAGTAGGTTTCGATTCTACAGGTCCGTCGGTGTCTGCCAATGCTTCTTATATTTGAGTGAACGTTTTGGCGAGTTATTTATTGAGGTTATAGTTATAACATGAACTCCATCTAAGACAAAGCAGTAGACTGGCTGCACAAATCCTGGTTTGTAGTGAGTTTTAGCTCTACAAACAACACCCCCTATGATTCCCCGAGGCCGTGTACATTACTCCCAACTACTGAATCTGAACGGCCGAGTGTTAGTGAGGCATCTGAGACAGCTTAAAGTCGTTGGCTTGGGAGCATGTGTCATTCGCAGAGCACCGCTCTAAAACAGGATTCTCTAAAGTTCACAACCCTTTATGCTCCGTTGTGGTTATTAAGGCCAAATCTAAGTTCTGCAATGCCTCATGGTATGCAGCTTAATACTTTACAGACTGTGGCCTATTGTTTCCTTCCATCCGAGAAAGGCATTTGTGTCTTTCGGCTATCACATACAGTCATGCTGTGGCTAGAATATGCAGATTCCTAACGGAATAGTTTTGCTAGAGCCGTTGTGTGCGTCATCGGAATCACTTGCTATCTTAAGGCCTTACCTCAAGTGTTTTTGTACACATATGAGGTGTCTCCAGTTGAAATTGCTTTCGATATTGGCAGACCAAAGTGAGACAATTTGATACATCTGTCGGCTGGGAGCCGCAAGTGCCCTCATTGAGAGACGGCCGTTCTGTTTCGCTCGAGCTTGCGGTGGTTGACTTTGGGTCCCAGCCAGGATCTTTATTGGTCTGTCAGCAGATCTTGCACCAGAGAGGATGATTGGTCTCTATTAGGAGAGAATAAAGACGAGGGTTGTCATCCTATGGCTGGACTTGGAATCAGGGCTGCAGTAAGGATATGCGAGGGAGAGAGCAATGTGAAATATCAGCTTAAGGAAGCCAATTATATAGGCTGTTACACAGGGAGTACACCTTTATTTAAAGAAGAAGAAGTAGCACTCAACTGCACTGAAGAATTTCAAGCCAAGGTCTAAAAATCAAGGTCTAAAAAGAAGGTCATTGGGCCGGGGCACAGAGTTATGGGAGGTAATGAACCACCATGTTGATATTAGCCTACTCTGCAATCCTGCACACATTGCTGGCTAAGCCAAGGCATGCATACCTTTGAGACTACGTTAATGAGGTTGGTCATATACAACATTGATTTCTAGAATAATATATTAGTCTATATTAGTCTAATATATTAGTGTTAACGGTAGCCTGTATACTGGATTTGTACTTTAATTGTGTACTTTCTTTGGGGCTAACCAGTATCTTTTTTGTCAAATGATGAACCAACTAAGTTGGACAAAGGGTTCAAACTGTAAAGAAAACCTAACAATGAGATCCTGCCTGTGATAAGGCAAGATCTCAAGATCTCTATATATACACATATACTTCTAGAAAGAGTGCATTTGTGGAGAGGAAGTGGGCGGATATTGTGCATTGCTGGGTAACTGCTCCCCTTACCCATATCACACCTAGCTATGCTTTTGGTTTGATGAAGAGCAGACCGCCATGCTGCAGTTTGTAGACAGACAGACAAAGCAAGAAGTGCAATGGTTCTCATTCAGTACATTCACCACGTTGGTAGGATGCACAGAATCATCACAACAGTACCAAAATCAAAGCAAACAAAGGAATCATAGAGCTAAACGGTTCTTAAAGAATGAAGCATAAGCGTTATACTTTTTGCTGAAGACTTACTCATCGCCAATTTTCAGTTTTGGGCCATATGAATAGAACCATTAAAGGGAGGATCAATGGTATTATTTTTAAGAAACAGAAACTTCACTCTTGACTGACTCCTTTGGCCGTAAGTGAACTGCAGCAGACTGGAGCTTGCGCATTGAGAGCACTGGAGTGCGAGTGAACTCATAATGCGTACAGACTAGCCAATATGAACTAATAAATACAAACTAACTACATAATAGTATGCGCTGTTTAAAGGCTTGCTCGCTCTTTATATTCTAGGACACTCTTAAGCACATAGACGTCACTTCCTTCTTTATTCCCAGCAAAACCGTTGCGGTTAATACAATTGAAATCAGCCCACAGGCTGTTCTACACCACAGAGAGACAGTAGGTCAAATCTTTTAAGTTAAATTACAACCTGTTCATATATTGGCAATTCAAAGCCATTTATACATGTAAAATCGCACACGTAGTTCCCTTAAATACCACTAAATTAGAGGTTCTAGTTTTCTCAGGTTTATACAGATGATAGCCTACACACTCCAGAGGCCTGGCTTGAGTGTGGAGGCACTTACGTATGACTGGATTGAATGAACTTTACACCAACCAAGGAGGACAAATGAACAATAACTGCTTCTTCTGTTTTTTTGCAATTCAGCAATTTGTTGGCCAACCATTGAGAGAGCTGTTGCATATTTCACACATTTGAAGCGGTTCAATCAGAGAAAGCTGTGTTACAGCTGACAGTCATTTGCTGACCTTTTTCTCATTGTGAACAGGCCTGTAATGTTTTCCTGCTGCAACATAGATTTCTGTGTGTGGGTGGGTGGAGGGGTGGAGATGTATAGCTGGAATGCCAGTAGGAAATGAAGTGACAGGCTTTGGAGTGGGAAGCGGGTAAGTGGGGTTGAGGAACATGTCCTCGATGACATCATAGCCACCCTGAGGTTGCTGGCAGATGTCCAGCCATACAGAGGTGGAGTTTCCTCCCCAGTTCCATTTTTTTTTCTCCTCCAGATACAATTGGGAAATGAGAGTGGGCTGCTTTGCAAGCATGAGAAAGAGTGATGGTGCAGCTTACCATTTTTCTCCCTTCCTTTTTCCTGCTTACCACCACTATCCAACCTCTAACCTGTAACCATAAACTTTTTTTTTTTTTTTTTTACTTATCCCGACCCCCACCATTGTTTTACTACCTACTAGCATAACGGGGTAGTAGAGTACTTGAACGCAAACATGGCACGGTCACAGACTCACTTGTATTATGCATCTTGGCAACAACACAGTTGCACACAATTTTGTTTTCAATTGTGCTCAGGCTTAAGGATTTAGCTCCCGCCTAATCCTCCTGAACACAGGAATGTGCTCTACACGACAATGGTCTCTGTTTTGTAAACTAAGCATGTGCAAGTTTCTGAAGACACTGCCAAAGAAGGGATGTTTATTAGAAGCTGTGTGAAGGGCTTCAGTCATTTACTGAAGAAGGAAATAATTTGAAGGATGTATGATAAGGGACCGATGAGATAACCTTCAAGGCTCAAGCACACAATATTTGTGGGGGGTCTCAGCCATAGTGTGTGCATGAGTGAGCTCCCCGGACCCCCCCTGGACATGGTGTGCTAGACGCATGCAGTTCTATATCTGAGGCCTTTATCTCAGTCAGGGTCAGGGGTCATACACATTTATGGTGAATCCATAACTTAACTTCTGCTCTAGTATTACAATTTCAGGGTGTAGGTCTAGCTTTAAACATTGTGCAAGAGGAAATGAGTTGTCTTGTCATAGAGATGATATAGAAAGATTTATAAAGTCACTCCACAAAGCTGCAATGTTTCACTTGATGTATAGATGAAAAAATACTTTTCCCAGTTGAATCACCTCTGGCTGTAATGCCAGTTAACTGCACATGGTGGCGGCGATGATGATGATACAGGTCACATTTATTTTATGGATTTATGTATCACACAGTTTCCTGCACAGCCTTCATGAGTCATCCGTCACGTAGTCACTCAGTCACTCAGTCAGACTAGATTCTGCTGCTAGCTGCTAGCGATAGGCTAGCCGACCAGAGCTAGAGCTCCCTTCATAGCTCCAGTGCTGCTTCGTACTGATGATGCTTATGGTGCAGAAGATACAGCCTCATTCATCACGCCGGCTGGAGCAGTGAAAGCAGAGAGAATGGGGCTAGCCTGCATCTCTCCCGTCCACGGAGGGCTTGCAGGGACAGGGCAGCGCTGCGGGCTAGCGGGAGGCTCGCGGTGCGCTTGCTCGCCTTTCGAGAAGGAGCAGATGGGGAAGAAGGGAGAACACTGGCGGAGCCGCCGGCATCACGGTTCTGGCTGTATGGGACTGGGAGGGTTGGTGATAGCTAACAAGCAGGGTTCCCTTCACTCTCTTGTGTTGATGACAGGGTGCAAAAGAAATCTCAGGTTTTCCAAATCAGGCACCGTTTTTTTCAGCCTGTGCAGTGCAGACACAGAGGCAGGGCAAGTGCACAGTAACAGCGCAGTGCACAGTAGGGCGGATGAGTAGCAGTTACATAGAGATGAGATATGTCCCGAGACGGCGTTATGCCTTGCAGAGAGAGAATACAGGACGGTTGAGAATATAGATACAGCAACATAACATTCTATTATCAATTATTTTGATTGGAATGTCAAGGTGTAAAAAAATGTCATACTGGTGCGAGACATTTTGAAACATCAAACCGCCTGTCTTGGCTTGCATTGTTGTTACAGTTTGGCCATGAGAGAGAGAGATAGAGACAGAGAGAGAGAGAGAGAGAGACAGGGAGAGACAGAGACAGAGAGAGAGAGAGAGAGAGAGACAGTCATCTAGTTACGTTGTTCACAGCGTGGGCCTGGCTTTTAAGGGTGTTGGTTTGACTTCCCTGAGCTCCCTGCTCAGCTGTCACCACTTAACTAGACCCAGCAGAGAGAGGGAGCTACAAAACATGAGAAAAATGTGAAAAATGCGGGACTCCTCCTCCTTCTCCTCCTGCTCTTCACACCCCCTCCACCCTCCCCCCCGCTCGGCCCCACCCTAGCAACTTATCTCTATCGGGACACAATGTTGGCCTACAATGAAAAGCTTAGATGGAATGACTGGGCCTGCTGAAACCCAGGTACAATCTGTTTTTGACATGGGTTCTAGATGCAAATGTGCAAAATGACCCATGGTAAAAGCATGAACCACGTGGTTACCTGGTTGTGTTGGGCTTTTATAGTAGTAGATAATTTACTCACACACACACACACACACACACACACACACACACACACACACACACACACACACACACACACACACACA
>JAOPJL010000034.1:10402779-10413354 GCA_027123545.1 Trisopterus esmarkii | reverse complement strand
CACACACACACACACACACACACACACACACACACACACACACACACACACACACACACACACACACACACACCTGCGTGCACACAGTCCTAAACATCAATTCCACCTCGTTTGAAAAGGGCTACATATAACAAATAAATGGAGGGAAATAATGATGACATAATATACTCCCAAGTCCCTGTGTTGTACTGCAGTAGCTGCAGAAGCACGGTGGGGCGATCTTAAACAAGATGTTCTCATCAGCCCAGGAGCACGTCGTGTATGACCCTGATGAAAGCAACTCTATACGGAGACAGGTGGGTGCTCTTTAGCATGGGGCGGAGGGGGAGGGGGTCCATCCGGTATACCCTTATGAATCCACTAAGATGATGGAAGGTGATATACATCTCCTACACTCACAGATGTGAAGCGATCATGGCTGATATGGATCTAGTGCATTTCATGGTGGGTGACAAAAAAAAATTGAGTCTTGGAAAAACTCAAGCACTCAACAGATCAGTATCTAAGATCTAAGGGAATTAAAACACTTAAAGCTTCACTTAAATGGTAAATGTATTGAATTGGATCAAATGTATGGTGTAGGTCATTTAACTACATGTTATGTTGCACATGAAGTTGAATGTTAAATGTTTCTTAAAATAGGATTGACCAAGGGGGCGCCGAAAGCGAAACATTGTTCTTGACATTGACACTTCATGCATGTATGTTACAGGATAGTAAAACACTTATAATCCATGCTCATCTCATCTGCATTCTACCAGTTAAAGTTTTGTTTTGTTGTAATGTTTTTTGCTGTTACCCTTTTTATTTTACCAACAATGCAGGTAAGAGGTTGCAATTGTATATTGAAAAACAATATACATTTATAATATTGTTTGGGCCCAGGGCAAGAAATAGATGCAATTTCAATGTTTAAGAGAGCCAAGTTTAATTTTGAAGTAAGCAGAAACTAATAAGCTGCAAAAATAGAAAATGCGACACAGAAATTACATTCCTTTGGAAAGTGAAAGGACTTAAGGAATGAATAAAAGTAATCTCCATCTGAAAATTAAAATTTACCCTTAGAAATCAAATAACAGAAAAGAAATATTACTGTCCACTTTCTAAATCAATATAACATTGCTACAAGACGGCATTACCATGGTAACACCGGTAAAGAATGAAGCAATTCTTATTATTTCAAAATAAAATCTGAGCCTGAAGCCCAACTTTTATTACACCATCCGACAGATCACCAGTCTGTATTCATTTGAAACATTGCTTTTCAATCACATGCTTTATGAATGTGCAAATTCCATTGGACAGGGTGCTTACACGGTTTTAAATTAAAAAGCAAAGGTAGCAGAAAATGTATTATATGAGGATTGAGGGGCTTCACTTCTGCACATCTTTAATTAAGAGTCCAATGATGCCAACCCACAACAAAAAACATATTATTTTTTCTCTTGCAGGTGGCTCACTGTAATGAACAAGCAAACGGAGTACTGGTCCTGTACACTGGAGTGATGAAAGATGGTTTTGAACTTAGATCGTAGAGAACATTGTAATGTGTACGTGAGGCATATTTTAGTTTGGTGGAGAGGGTGCAAATGTAGTGAAGCAAGTTCTTCAAAACAGAAAGCACTATACAATTTTGTACTATATCTACAAATAGTTAAACTAACATTCAACCTAAAAGAACGGGTTTCTATTCCCATTAGCTTAAAATAGCCTGTTTATGCCTGCATAATTATGAAAAGAGAGAACCAGTAAGCAACAATATTGACCTACTGAAGCTGAGACAGAGATGTAGGTTAATAAGATTAATTTCTGTTTTGGTCTGGTTAATTAGTTGTTCCCATGATTGTTGTGCTCCTTCTGGAAGAGGTCAGTAAGTCTATACAGCAACAACAACGCTTCAGTATCGCCGTACAGACACGTCTGTCTCGCTCACACACACACACACACACACACACACACACACACACACACACACACACACACACACACACTTATTAAGGAACAACAATTCTAAGACAAAGCGCTGCTGCACTGATACAAAGCTCTTCCTCCTACACAACCACTGATTTATGCATCTACATTAGGCACGACGGGTTTAATTGACAAGCCTTTCATTTCAGAGCTAATAAACACTCAGAGCCAAAGCCAGGGGGTGCGTCACAATCCAAGCATCTCTTTTGACTACTTACTTCAAAAAAAAAGCTACAGTTGTTGTGGTCGGGACCAGCAAGTAAAGGGTGAAGCTTTTAGGCAATGAGCAGCAGGTGATCTCAGCTTTTCTGCAAGTCCTAATGCTCCTAAAAGCCACTCTCCCTGGTTCTGTAATTGAGCATCAGTAGTTAATGTAGTATTGACTGCATTACATGCTTCTGTGCATCCTTTCCCACTAATGCCATTTGCATCACCTTGTACATTTACCATATTGCTTAGCCAATAACTGTTAAAAGCAATCCAAATCATGAATCATATAGGGAACTTATAGCAAGACAGACATCCAAAGGAGGCAATTTACAGTTGAGTTAATTTGGGTACATTAGCAGCACAACATGGATTCAGACAGACAGACCAATTTATGTTTCTGCCACAATCCCTTTATTGGTTTTTAGATGGTTAAGTGAAAGGATGCTCCACTACATATGAAATATCCATTTTCAAACATAAATAATGGGCTACAAATGCACCCATTACTCTAGGGGAGGGGGAGTGTCCGCTAAAACCAAATGCAATAGGTTTATTGAAAGATTAAGAAATGTATATTAAGGTTGGTGGATGTGAGAGTGGAGCTTTCCAGTATATATTCAGACAAACACGTCTCAACACACAACAGCCTTACCAGAAGAAGTAGCCTATGTGATTTAAAATAATTGGCAATACTATTCAAATATACATTGGCTATGGTTGGTATGGGTTCCTGAGTTTAAACAAAACCTATCTAATGTAAAAAGTGTGCACTAAGTGCCAGCTGCCAGGTATAACCGGTGTAATAAATGGTCTGCCCATCTAGCCTACTCAACATCAGTTCCATCCAAAATGGGACGTCATTAGAGGCGAGTTTGATTTAAATTGAAATTAATTAGATTGCCTCGCCCATTAACCTAAATACATTAAAATAGATAAGTAATGGAAGCAGGCCTATTTCGATGGAGTCTGAGTGAACGTTGCTCTGTGCTATCCATAATTTGTAATCACGTTAAAAGCACTCCGATGTCATCTGCTATCCCGTGATGATGTCAAAGGCTGCCGCGGTAACTTCAGAGACGCGAGAGCATTGGGAGGTAAAAGGACAGTGTCCATGTTTGAGCAGCAGCATCCATCAATATATAATAGGCTCCGTTTCGCAATGTTTATATATTTACGGTAAATTGCAAATCGTAAACAAAGACCGATGCACGCAAAGTCGTACAGGAAACGATCGACATAATGAAAACGCAACAAAACTGACGATCCACTCTCAAACTTGTCAGTGTGCCCAGGGTCAAAATAGGGGAAGTTTGTCCACAACATGCGTAGGCTGCTCATGCCTGACTATTAAACCACCCCTGACAAACAGACAAAACAGGGGGAAACGTGGTGTCTCTCGGCGTGGTGACCGGGGGACACAACGTGCCCGAATGTCAATAGTTTTCTGCCCCTGACGTTGAGGTTATAGCTCCGGAATAGCGGCGACATCAGGGCAGCTACTCACCCTCTTCCTTATCCAACACCATCGTCCTGAGGAACGAGGAGTCCGAACCCAGGCGATCCGTCCTCGACTCCAGCGGGAAAAAAGGCTGCTCACAAATGGCTTTGAAGCGCGCGGCGGCGGCGGCTGCTTGACTCGTGCGGCTCGATAACCGCGAACCCCCCTCGAAAGATGAATTGTCGTCTAAACGCTTCGTGATATCGACAGTAATTCGCCTGCTGACTGCGAGGAAGTGCGCTCGGAAATTCGCTTTTCCAAACTATGAAATAACGCGGATAAATGAGTGAAACAACGTTGGTTGCTCCTGTTCAATTCCATGCGAAAAGCCGAAAAGCTATAAATCTACTCTGGTCTAACTGCACGCGTGCGGACCTGGAGCTCCGACTGAACGACTGAGCTCTCCTCGCTGTAATATTCTCTTTCCTTGTTCTCATTTGTTCCGAAACGGCAACTATATTCAACAAATCCAATTGCAAATCTGACAACTGCTAAAAGCGTACTCACACCGCCTCCCCTCACAATTTATGTGCTGCGCTCGCCTCTGCTTCTGAATAAATGCGCGCAGTTCCCAGAGACCCTCGGATTCCCCTGTTAATTAAATCAATTCATTATGCTCAGATCTGATTAGCAGCCCTTCCCCCCTCTTTGAATCAATTATTCAATACACAAACATAATTGCTTGTGCCAGAGGTGTCTAAGTATTAGCTTATTTAACTCCAAGGACACTAATTACCCCTAGGGCAAGGGAACTTTTCTCATTAATTCTGACAAAACACAAAAGCACAGCTAAGGGAAAGTATGCGTGCATGTGTGTGCGCGCGTGTCTGACCCGTCTTCCAGCCAGTCTGAAAATGCATGATAGAGAGAAAGAGAGCGCACGTCTGCACATTGGGGGTGCATGTGTATGCACATGTGTGTTTTGTCGACAGAGAACGAGCGTTTGAGAGAGCTGGCCTTATTATTGTAGCCGATTTGGGGTTGGCCACTCTTCAACTATAGACATAAAATACTAAATTGTTGAATTTAATAGAAATAACATCTAATTGAAGGCTATTCATCACCATATAACCATAGTGGTAATTGGAGTGTCCGAAACCATTTATCATACATACATAAACAGTTGCTTTAAAAAAAGACAGAACAGATGGGCTGCGTTTCTGATTAGCGGTAGATAGCGGGCTCAGTTTCGAATCTGGTAATATAATTGTTGCCTGTTATTGCCAAGATGAAAGTGTTGCTGTTTCATGGTGGTGCCTTAAATAGCACCACTTTCACTTGCCCTGCAGAGACTGTTAACCAATTAAGGGTGAGATCCAACAAAGATTGGCCATTTAGGAGAGTGGAGCGGAGTATGTTACAATAATGCTGGTTTGTCAGAAGCCAGCAGGCTGCGTTTGCGTGCGTGTGCGTGCGTGCGTGCGTGCGTGCGTGCGTGCGTGCGTGCGTGCGTGCGTGCGTGCGTGCGTGTGTGCGTGCGTGCGTGTGTGCGTGTGTGCGTGTGTGTGTGTGTGTGTGTGTGTGTGTGTGTCCGTGTGTGTCTGTGTGATTGCGATCGCTCAGTCTGTCCTTGCCTTCTGTTACATTCTGGAGTAGGCCAGTTGCAATCCTTTCCACCGCCCACAATCATTGAGGAGCCTAATCATTGAGATATTATGCTTATTTGTCAAATTAGAAATACCCTCCTTTAAACGAAGTTCAGCTGCAGTAAAACACAACTTCCCAAAACGTTACAATCATCATGCGGATTAGGTTGCAAAGGATGAATCCACTGTGCACATATTGTTATTTGCCAGTAATACTAATGCATTGTGCCCCTATGAAGTGCATGTCGCTCTACCCCAGTGATTGCTGGAGTCCCCATGCAAGCTAGAAGGCTGTGTTGAGACTGGGTGAGTGGGAAATCAATGGACTGATCCCTCTCTGACTGGTTTCCTTGCTGACATGCTTGACTTTTCATCTCCACAGTCACATAGATTGATGACTTATGACCAAGAAGGGATGGTTGCTGACCTCCAGCAAAACGTATGACACATAATTAATACAATCATAAACGGGGGAAGGGGGAGTGCAGGGGGGGGAATACCAAAACATGGTTTGGTGTCATCTGAGCTTGACTTGCGGTATTGACTTGTGATTGTTGAAACGTCTACATATCTATGAAGGCGAAACGTAGAAAGAACAAAAGTGCAAGGGACATGCCATCTCTCGGTCATTACCTCCGTCCGTGAGACTTCTCACCTTTCGCCACGTTGTGTAGTGTTCTGGTGAACACGCTCTACAGGGACAGCCCGGGTGCAGACACTCTCCAACTCCTCCAGCCAACTGCTGGGTCAGTTGGGTGAAAAAAAACAGACCACGCGTCTCTGATACCCAGCTAATTAAAATTCATTTGTGAGCACACATTAGTCAGGCCCATCTATTTATGGGCGGCTCTCACATGCAGCCACTACAAAACAGTGCTCCCGTAATTAACCCCACCTAATCAGATAGCACACTAGTGTTGTGTTTCCATTCGTCCTCAGGCACACATCCATTGGATAGGGGTTTCACAGAGCGGATGAGCCCTTTCTATAGTTCAGAATGGCTAAGCAGATTAAAACCTCATATCAAACATGATATTTACAGGCAGACCTCAATGGAGAGTGCTCCTTTTATGTATGATGGGTAGCGGCTCCGGGGTGGGCTTTTAAAGCCATGTCCCTTAATTGTATTCAAGCTAAGTGGGATGAATGGTGCTTTTTAATCAGGGGGCTGTCAGAGCTCTGGTGGATAAAAAAAATGCAGAAGATTGTTTCTGGTAATTAAGTCGCAGAGTGATGTGTGTACAGTGTAGGGGCCGGTTTGCTGCGATTCAGTTTTGCTTAGACCATTCAAAAACATATATTTACCTTTAAGCTTATACAAACAAACGACAAACATGTAGCAACACTAGCCAGCAGTATTCAACACAAATGTCCTCTTCAATGCATTTATATCTTCCTGTAATCTGGCCTTCATGGGTTATACTCTGAAACTCAGTGACTTGCAGTCTCTCCATGACTATTACCTAAAACATGTTTAAGTCAAATGAAGTGTTTGCCTGATGCTCAGAGAGTGCCAACTACGACAAAGTATCATTGCAGAGTTGGAACTGTATATCTTCTCTGAGAGCTAAGATTCTACTCCTCCTAGTGGTGGATCACTGTATGTTCTCAGCCAGGGTGCTATGTACACATATGGGTTTGACACAACGATTTCAGATCACAGAATAAATTGCAACTACTTCAGGGCATTTTTCACTCTCTACGTTTGACAGTTCGGGAGATAGCCGGGATTCATTATGGAAATGTTTTAAATTGTAATGTGACAGTTAGACCGTGTACGTGCAGTAATACTTAGAATGTAAGCCCTGCTGTTCGACTAGTCAATTTGAATTTCAGGACCAATCTAACGCAGACAAGGTGTCATTTAGTGGGTAGAGGAGAAGGGGAGAGTGAATTCCTTTCCCAAACATTTAATCCAACTTTAATCCTAGTCATTAGGAATTAGACATGCCAAGCTGTCCGGCCTTGCCTCTAAATTACAATCAAACGGTTACCAATTACACAAATTATTGACGGTAGATTCTCTTTTCAACTGCAAATTAAGGCTATTAAGGAAGGCTCCTTTTTAATGCAAAAGTGACTAATTAACCAACGGATGGGAAATCTGCTGCCCAGATATCAAAAAAGTTCTCAGCGCACATTGCAGGAACACAAGGGAACCAATTACTTTAATTATCAAAACAGCTAATTAAAATTGCACAGTTCCTAATTAGTTCTTTGCTTTTGCTTCTAATTGACAGCGGAGAGATAAATGGGCTGCCGATGGAAATGGGGAGTGGAGAAAAACAGGAGAAACTTCGGCAGAATATTTATGCTGACTTTATCTCCGTCTGTGTGGCAGCCCTTGAAAGTGGAAAATTAATGACCTTAATTCCCAAACTGTTTTTCCTCTAACGGTGCTCCCCTCTGCGCCCGGTGCACGCTCCTTTGTATGGGCCTGCCACCCTGCCAACTGCTGGAATGGTGAAAGAGAGGGGGGGTACTTGGGGGTGGGAAGGAGCCACCATTCTCCCCCTAATGTGACAGCTCCCACCTAACAATGGAGAAAGATGAAAGAACAGAGCAGATGTAACCACTGGGAGCATTGCATCATGGGACTGCAACTCTGTTGCACTTTTTTTTTTTAAAGGGCTTCTGTCATCTTTTAGAACATGGATTTGTTGTATGAAAGAGAGGGAACTCTGCAGGGAATGAGATTAAAAAAAACATTTGATGGACTAGAATTTCTTCTTCTTGTTTTCTATTTGAATGTTAGATTGACTGGAAAAGTAGAAGGATCTTCAAACTTGGCATAATCATGTACTTTTAGAAGTTACCAAGGAGTGTGGGGCGAGAAAAGACGACTGACAGAGGTGCGCCCATTGTTATACCCTTTGGATTTATTGTAGAGGCTCTTCCTCCTTATTGGTATGATCTGTTTAAAGGTCCTTGAGACTAAAGAAGAAAGATGGATCTTGCACGACAGAAATGCTACACTAGCAAACCTGAACGGCGGCCATTTACCTCAAAAGGGTCTTTGTCTTTGCACAATTGTGTGCGTGTATGTGTGTGTTTGTGTATGCGTGCATGCTTTTGTGCATGTGTGTGTGTGTGTGTGTTTTTCTGTATGTACCTGTGTGCGGTGAGATGCACGTTTGCGTGCATCTAAACGCATGTGTGTGGTTAGTCTGTGCCTGTTTGTGTGTGATGTGATGTTACACTCACTGTGTTCAGTCTCCTCCTGGCATTGTGTCTTTGTGTCTGTGTCCCTACAAGGCCAACCATGTCATGTGTAATCCCCCTCCCTCTTCCTCCATGCAGGAGACATGGGGGTCCTCTTGGCACATTAGCAGATAACTATCTTCTAATCAGTTTACTTTTGGGACTGTGTTAAAATGTAAATTGCATTAATGCTGAAATTATGCATCTAGCTAGGAAGATAGGTCCAGACCAGGGGCCACATAATGCTAAGATTATTCAGTTAGTGTCTTCTACATACAGTGTTAATGCACCCTGATTTCCCCAGCCCTGGTTCACATCAAGTGTGATATGTCAGTCAGTCTGTGTCTGGGAAACTGGATGTGCTCTGTGTAAATTGGAAGAGAAGAGCTTTCTTCAAAGCTTCACTAAAAGCCAGAGAAATGATTGGCTGCAGGATTTCTTTTGTCTAATTCAGTGGAAATGACTTTCTTCCTGGTGTGCCTGAAAATGTTTTGCCTCCCTCTTCCTTTAAATTGCATAGGTATTAATTTACTTGTAATCCTTACGAGTAAGAATGGATTGCCTAAAGAGCTTTACCTAACAATCAAAATGTGATTTATCTGAACCCTTCGTCCCCGTTTTAAAAGTACGCCCTGAAGTACCTGCTCTGTAGCACAGCCGTAGCCCGGAGCTGCTAGCTGCCCATGACTAACAAACACACGTCCACCGCTAATTGATTGTCTTGTGTTTTATTTATGGTGCGGCAGTAATTAGTGGACAGCATAATGTAAGCCATTCATTAGCACCTGGCTACCACTATGGATTTCACTGCTTTGTTTCAAGATGCACACATCATTAGGGAGAAACAAAGAGTGGAATTTATTAGCACGGCTTCCTGTAAATATTCTTAAAGTCAGTGTGCCTTTAAGGAAGAACATGGCCCCGTAAAACTTTTGTCAGCATTTGCTCAGTCATTCCATTTGCAACAGAATATGTTAGGGAAGAGCAGTATAAATTTAATTTTAATTGTTTTGTACACACGCCAGTGAAAAGGAACTGATTGGATACAGTTCAGAGACAGTATATTAATACGTTATTTTCATATGTTAATTGGTTTGCATAATCTCCCCCTTTGCTTAGTTTGGAAGTACCTGGCATTGAGAAGGGGACTGAAGAGAATAGAGAGATTCCAATTTACATAAAACCAGCTACTCTGAACATTAAATAATAATGCATCTGCAAGCTGAAGGTGTGTTCAGTTAGCAGAAAGCGCATTTTTATAATTTATATTCCAGCTGTTTCAGTGCATTGGAGTCCATTTTCCTCCCTGCCTGCATTTAATGAAATCTAGTTACTGGAGAATTGACTGGAGTGAATTGAGATTTTAATCCCATTGACGTGCCATGGTGGAAATGCACATTGGTGGGAACTTTTAATGGAGGGCCCGGTAATTACACAACACTTGTAGTCAGCTCCCGACAATAATGAATCTCATCAAATGTTACAGCCTCGGTCGTGTGCGAGGGGGCTCAAATTTCAAGGTTTTTGACCATCCCTATTTGGGAGAATCCTCAGGGAGTGTGTGATTACTCAAGTTTAGCAGTTTATTGCCTCATCTTTCAATAGCCAGTGAAGCACAAAATTCTCATCTAGGTGGCTCCCCCCCACCCCACCCCCTCCCCTCCCCCCTCCCTTTGAAGAACAGGCCAATATAGAGTGCAGAGCAGCTGCTGCGATGCCGAGGAACTACTGCTGTTACCACTGCAGTGCTATTAGCAGCCTCGGTCATTGTCCACTCACCGTGTCGTTCAGATAGCAGAAGAATAAAAACTGGAAATTCCACGGCGAGATCATTGGTGGGTGTATTACTGCCAACAGCGCATTACATTCTTAACCTGTAGACGATATTGCCAATTAACACACCCCAAGTGTTTCATAGCTTTGACATTGGTACCTTTGCTAGGAGCAGGCCGAGCTCCTGAACACTTCCAGGCCTTTTGTCTTTTCACTTGAATAATGGCGGACTAAGGCACGTCTTTAGAGCATACAGGACACCCTGTGTGTATGTGTGTGTGTGTGTGTGTGTGTGTGTGTGTGTGTGTGTGTGTGTGTGTGTGTGTGTGTGTGTGT
>JAOPJL010000034.1:10374634-10387329 GCA_027123545.1 Trisopterus esmarkii | reverse complement strand
CTCTCTCTCTCTCTCTCTCTCTCTCTCTCTCTCTCTCTCTCTCTCTCTCTCTCTCTCTCTCTCTCTCTCTGTGCTTTGATCATGCAGTCCCATGACATGTGCGTTGACGTCTCTTCATCTCCTCCAGGAGTGGGCCAGGCCTAATTGGTGCAACCAGGAATAAATCAAAGCCCACGAACAAAAAAAAGGAGATTCTTTCCAAACAGACCATATAGTTTACCTGATAAGTCTTTTTGCATGTCCAGTGAGCTTACATGTAACCTGCATGTAATGTTTTTTGCAGCATTGTAGTGGCAGATGTATGGTTGTAGTTCTACATTACAGAGCCATTCAGTGAGGTACCTGTGCTGGTCTCCTGCTCCTTATTCTAATCTTATTTAACAGTCTCTGCCTGACACACAATTCAATGCAGGCCCACAGATTGGAGAGTTTCCAAACAATCCTGAGATCACCCAAGCTTGGAATTGGTTTTCCGTGGAACATCTCCCTCCTCCCTTTGGGCACTTTACCAATTTGACCAAATTTGTTCCATCGCTGGTTCTAAGTACCAGAAGTGTTTTCTCCCCACACTTGGACTCGTTCCTGCAATTTGCACATTCTTTGCAGAACATTAACAGCTTTGTCAGGAGCTCAGCTACCAGCTGCAGTGGTGTGATGTGTGTGTGTGTGTGTGTCTGTCTGTGTGTGTGCGTGTGTGCGTGCGTGCGTGTGTGTGTGTGTGTGTGTGTGTGTGTGCGTGTGTGTGTGCGTGTGTGTGCGTGGGTGTGCATGCAAGTGTATGTGGGGGTGTCTGTGCATGTGCCTGTGTGTGTGGAGAGGCTTTCGAGTAGGACTAGTTACAATACATTTTATGATCGGGGTATGAGTAGCACCCTATATGTCAGGCAGTCACACTAATAACCCAGATCACAGCTCACTAGCTGTAGATTGTGTATGCATCTTTTATTGGTTTTCATTTTACACATCCCGTGTACATGTCCATGTTATAGATACTCAAAAGCTCTGTATGCTTTGTGTTGTATCAGCATGCAAGTGATTTTTCAACCCTTGATCCTCCTATATTTTATACAGAGGGTTGATTTACTTACAATATGGGTTTGATCATATGACAATCAGGCATGTCCATGCCTCTCTGCCTCATTGAGATTAAATTACAAGCGAGGGTATAGTTGGGTGCACGCTGTGCCACTCTATTAAAAGCACAGTGTGCTATCTTCATAATCACCAAGCCACACAACCCTGCATCCCACCCAACTTTGGTTTCCACGCCATGCAAAGTGAGGCAAATACTGTGGCGGCATCTGTCCAGTTGATGTATTACAGGAGTACAATGGGCCACTAAAAGTTGATTTACTGTAATTGTGAAAGATAATTAGAGTTATAAAAGCCTATGTAAATGCCCCATTGAGATCAGCCGTATTATATTGTGCCCACGGAAATGCACGCCCACTGCTTTTTTTAATTTAAAGGATGAGTGTGAGCGGAAATATCATTTATCCGTGTGAACACATTGGAGGTGTACATGCAGATAAAGACCTGAATGCTTCATAAAGCATTACTTTAGAGTTGGGAGATAAGTGCACAAATTAAGAGTCAGCTAATGCTGGTCACTGTAAACTTTTCAGCAGTTAAGCAGTTCTGAGACGTAAGCTGATGCAATGAACAGCTTTAGGCATAAAAAGCAATTAATACAAACTTTAAATAATTTGAACTAAAGCTTCTCTTTCTATCTAAAAGAAAAGATGCATTACTGCGTATTGGTTGGGGAGGGAGTAGAAAGACCGTCTTTATCTGCAGTGAGAGTACCTAATGCTGAGCCCGCTTCTTTAAAGAGACCGCTTTAGGGGATATATGCAATATATATTTTTCTCATTTAATTTTTTTTTGTTACAAGCTATTTTCATTCTTCTCTTTGTCATTCTGTATAAAACTCCATGTCCTGTGTGCACTTTACCTTTTGAGAATTATTTCTTTTTGTAGTGTGTTGAAATGAAAGATGAAAGATATCTCTTTCACTGTGTGACCCCTATGCCATCCACATTTCAGCCAAAATCATATATTTACTTTAATTACAAAAAAAGAAAAAAGAAAAAAAAGAATCATAGTTCCTTTAGTATGAAAACCGGAAGACTGGATCAGTGAGTAACGTTAAACCTTTAAACCTAAAGGGATGCTTGGCAACGTGCTCCGATTTATTGATGCCCATGTTGGTGTGATGGTACCACAGTTTCCAGTGGTTTCCTTCCTACTTATTTTCTGAACATTGTTTCCTGTCAGATTCTGATTAATTGATTAATTATTGTAGATATAATGTATATATGTATAAATATATTACTTTTCTTACTCTGTTTGGGAATCAAAGTTAAGTGAACTGTATGCGTTACTATATACCATTTTGCTAGGCTGGGTGCTAACTTACTGCAGCAGGGCTTATGCTAGACTGGCCATGTGTAAAGCAGGCCTGCAATAAAGCTCCGCCCCCTTTGCAGTTAGCTCCCTGAGAGCAGAAAAGGGGGGAGAGATGGCCCAATTTAATGTCCTCTGATGGGCTCAGCCTGTTCTTTATCTCCCCCTACATCATACTGGTCTGAGTGGCTGTAATAGGATAATAGACTAATCTGTATTTGCTTTTAGACCATTGATTTAAAAAAGAAAAAAAAAAGCTTTGATACGTTAGTTTCAATAAATGTAGGTAACGGATGTTTTTCTCTGTCCTTATTTCCTTGTGAAATGGTTGTGAAATGGTTGCATAACCTAGCCAATCCAGCGGGGAGACCAATAAGGGAAAGGTACACACCACAATGTTTTATATAAAAATATAACAATCCTATAGGTATCATATGTGGGTTTTGCAACCTTATTGCAATTTTGATTTGGACTCTTTTGGGACCTCATGCTCAATAATAAACAATACTGGCTAAAGCCAAGCCACATGAAATGTGTTTGTATTTGCGTGTGTGTGTGTGTGTGCGCGCACATCTGTCTGTGTGTGTGTGTGTTTTTGTAAGTGAGTGAGCGAGAGTCAGTCAAAGGTGTAACAGCAATTTATACTGAACTAATGCATATGTGTAAAATTGAAAACAAAAAATTTTGATTATCTACTGATTGATGTTACATAGCTCTTATTCTTTTGTGGCTCCTGTCTCCACATGTATTCCACAATGTGTTGGAGAACTCTGCTACCTGTGGAAGTGGCAGGCTGAAACTCGAGATGGGAAAGCCGTTCGTGTTTTGCACATTCTTTTTGGAATGGTCCACGTTGCAACATTCCAAAATATCATTGTTTTTCTTTTTCAAACGTTTTTAATGAGGCAACAATTCTCACAGCTGGAGTCCAGCCACGACGGGCCTTTGAGTCTTCAAGCTTTAAACAATGGGATGAATCTCGACAAACATAAGACTCTGTAACACTGCATTGTATTGCATCAGGATATGTATCCTTTATTCTTTCATGTTTATACTTTGAATACATGTTTATCCATATTATGGTATTGGTACATTTCATATACATTCTAAACGCCACACACACTAAATATTAATACACAACGGTAAGAGCATTCGTTTTTTTACATGTGTTTAGCTGTGTTGCAGTTCAGTGCTTCAGAGTGTTCACAAGGAATCAAAGCCAGGTAAATACTGAGGAGATGTTCAGTTCATCATGGTCACAACAGAGCCAAGCCTCTAAACAGCCACTCTGTGCTGCTCCAGACATAGGCGATGAGCCCCTAGCTCCAACACAGCCAGCGTTACTTATAAAATATGAGCATATTTCAGTCCAATAAGAGATAACAGGATTACTCATGAGACCTATGCTAATGTCATCTGAAGGGCGTTGGGATAAACAGGGACTTGTCTTTGCGGTACTGTGTACTGTGTGCTGTGTGCGTGTGTGTGTGTGTGAGTGTCAGGGGGGAATGGGGGGGGGGGATTGTTGAGCGATAGCATTGGTTGCAGGGAGGATAGGGACAACGGATAGGGGAGACAGCCAGGTTCCTTCAGGCAGATGGTCCTCCTAGTTACGGTGCATCAGAGGCCTCCCACATCGGCCTCTTAACGTCCAAACCGCAAGGCCTCATCTCTCATATTGTTCTGTGCCGTGCGAAGGCCAATGTCCTTATTTGTGTTCTTTCTCTTTCTTTCTTTCTTTTTTTTTCTACGCGTGTGCTTAGAGACTCCAGCGGTGGTGAAGTTGCCATGACTTTCATTAAAACAGAGGCCTGAATGAAATATGGATGTTCAGGGAGTGAATTACAGTGATGGAATGGGCCGAATATTGCCTTCCTGGCGCCTCTGCAATGCTATCTAGAGGGGATAGACACCAGCCCTGAAGAAAAAACCCATACCCCACCCCCTTTTTTTTTCCCAGAGATCACTGCTGTACTCATCAGCCAAGGCAGTGGAAGGGTGGCCCAGTTGCAATGTTGATGACTGTTGTGTTCCATAGTCACTGGGAAACAAGGGGGCTGGGGTTCTGGAGATTCCCCTTTGGCCCTTAGACATGACGAGATGGCTTCGACCTTAACAGACTCTTCCGCAACTTCAATGTTACTTCACTTGCATATATTTTATTGTGTGACATTCAAATATCAATGGTGCTTAAAACTGTAATGTGCTCTTAATGATTTTAATGACCACAGAGTCCAGTGATACCGGAAAGAGCTATGGCGGATCGTTAAATCCTCTTGACACCTTCCCTTATGTGTCATGAGGAATACTGATGGTGTGTAAGAGGCCGAAATGCTTTGTCTTTGGAAAACAATGATCAATCAAATTGATGCTAACAGCTTATTGTATTGGATTCTTAATGCTGCAATGTGTAACATTTCAACTAGCTCGTGGCTTAGTTGGCCTCACAAGGTTGCTCAGCCAGTTAGAGTGGACGGAATACGGAAAAGTCTCCCGGAATTCTGAAAGTTTCGCGCCTACTAACTGGGAGGGGGGAATCGCAATGACTCAATCGGATTCGTTGTGACAAATGTGATCATGCCCATCACACTGACAATACACAACTATCGACTATTAAATACCCGAATGCAAATTGATGCAAAGAATACACTGTCGTTGAAAAAATATAAGATGTAAACTAAACGCATATTGAATGGGTATATGTATTTCATATTTATTGGGGTGGATGCAGGGTTGTTATTGTATCAAAGAAATAGCATGTTGAAGGTTGAAATGATGAAAACAACAAACAATGTGGCCAATTACCTGACTTGAAGGTTTTGACTGGAATACCCAGCATGGACGGTAAAGATATACAACGAATATAGCAATTGTCCAGGTGAATCATGGTGTTTTTGTTTACAATTGCTTTGTTGAATTCCCCCCGATTTCAAAGTGAGGGCTGTTTCTCAGCAGCACCATGCTGAGAAGGCGTCCAGATTCTTATTAACTTGAATGTATTTATACAAAGTCATAAAAGAGAGTTTTCAAGTTGGGCTAGGGTGTGGAAAAAGGAAAACTTAATATCACAAACTAATAAGTAGTTCTTATTTCCACAGGGGATATGCAAGTGAGATTGTTTGACAGTTTATCTTGTGATAAATAAATGCTTTAAAAGCTAATTAGCTTCAGCTTCCTCATGGGAGGAGGGGCTGTTGAGTGTCCAACTTGTGTGTGTGTGTGTGTGTGTGTGTGTGTGTGTGTGTGTGTGTGTGTGTGTGTGTGGGTGTGTGTGTGTGTGTGTGTATGTGTGTGTGGGCACGTGTACATGGGTAGATTTGTGTAAAGCCGTATCTTAAGGTAAACACTGGACAACTTATTTCCCATGCAAGCTACACGCAACTATAATCTTTTCTCTGATAATAACTAATTGGTTGGCATTGGATCAACTCAACAAAATGAGAAGTGACTCAATGCATAAACATTACTTTATCCTATGATCTATTATTGATGACCTTGCTTGTTTGTGAAACACAATCAAATATTAATTTTGCTTGTTGTACTTGATTTATACAACCTTTAAAAATAATAATATTACAGTAAGAATTCTAAGCCATATAAATGAAAACACAAGACTGAATTTTTGTTTATTAATTAAATAGGCTAAATTATACCTAAGTTATTGCCACATGATTACACAATAAAATACAAGTTTAGGCTACTTATTTATCCATATGTGTCTGGCCCCACAAAACTACTGCAAATCTTGCAAAGATTTGTATAAAATAATGCTTGCAATAACAATATCCACAATCCAAACTGTACCACCATGTCTGAATGACCTGTCATTTTCACTGTGCAACAGTTTTCATATTTGGTTGTCCTGCAGTGATGTACTTTATATTCTAAGTACCTGCCTGTAAATGCTTGTCCATAGTAAATACAGCGCACGCAGCAGCCATATTTCAGGTAAAATGATCATGTAAAACTGTCACCTGCACTAAGTAGCTTAGGCCTACCTATCACACTATTTAGGTGCCTGTGGTATATCTGTGCGGGCTGCTAGAAGATGTGTGGCTCAGGCTGTCCTGATAAGAGCATATCAGGCATTGGGACTGTGTTGGCGAGTCAGAGGTTGGCCCTATCTCAGCCTCGGGGGCAGGCTTTACATGTGGCTGTTACATTCAGGGAGCCATGCTAGGTATTAGCCAAGCAGCTAACACTTTATTCCCCTTCCCCCCGGCATGATCAAACCAATTTGTTTGTTGTTTGTTCTTCTGGGATGTGATAAATACAAATGAATAGTCCACTTCCATTTTGGTTTTGGTGTGTGTATACATACTAAAAGTTCTGTTAGCATACTAGCAGCTATGTGATAGCACGAAGTTGAGAAGCCGTGAACAATTTACTTTTTTCAAACCATTATATTATTTAAATTCAGGTAACGATAATGTTAATTGTCAAAATAGTTCAAAATGTCATTGTTCCATTGAAATGATCCCAAAGTTGACGCTGGAATGGGAATTAATAGAATGTATGTGGAAAAACATTGCTTGCATAAGAAAAACTCATTATAATAAAAGTCCCCCAAGGAACATAGTTGAAGACCTTTTTAATAACACTTTCAGAAAGTCTTTATATCACGTTGGAATCTGCTTTTAGTGAACCATGTGAGGGTCAAATGTTGTAAAAAAAGTCTTGTTTTTTATTACTTAACAATACAAGTGGATTGAAGGAAGGAATTTAGTACACCGAGTACATTGTGCCTTGGAAGAATAGAGTGAACATGATAATTATGCTAAATAATGAAGTGTTTCTGACATCTGTCACCCCAGAATTTCTTTCTTTTGCAGCAAAACGAGAAATAAACAGTGAATGTTCCTCTGTTGTGAAGAAGTCTAATCCTTCCTGTGCTCTTTTCTTTTCTTCCGACAATGATAATTACAGTTTTTGTTAGACCGCTTTCAAGGATTTATCTCCCTTTTGTATTCATGGCTTTCTGTAGCTTTCAAAATCCCAAAAGTTTAATTTATTGCTTCTCTATGTGGCCATTGTGCGTTTTCAATTCTCCATATTTCTGTTTGAAAACCCCTGTAAAGTTTTGTCATTCTTCTTCATCTTTCTTGAAGAAGTGAAAATATTGCTATGGTTCAGAGGCAATGAATCATAAGCACACCATGTATGGCTATGGTTCAGATACACTAGGTTATTGGTCTGCTGATGAATGTAGGTGGTAGGGATTGGTCTTGTGTCACTCTATCTGTGCTGTAGCAGATTTGTGGATATCAAACACATTTCTAAACTAAACTCAGGAAAACTTACCTCATGCAAATGTTACCTTTAACACGTAAGGACATAGCCTCAGAAGCAAACAGATTGAAATTCAGGATTAAAAAATAATTTGAAAACCCCCCAAAACAGGCATCAAAGTCAAACCAGCCATCTGGATTTAGAATCAAAAAGAACACCTCATCACCAAAGGGTGCTTAAGCAACCTTTTAAAATACCCTTCATGTCGGGCAACCTTTTAAAATATCCATTCATGTTGCAATTTTAGGACAATGAGTGATTGACAGACCACAAAGTGTATCCCTTCCCTTCAAAGACCTCGCCTCCATAGCCAAGCCGTAGCTTTTTTAATCTGACCGAGCCACCTGTGAGGCTCGTCAGAACTGAAGCCCACAGGGGCAGAGCTGGGCCTCATTACCGAGTCGCCTGGGCCGGGCCCAGCTTTCTCTCTCTGCCGCTGCCATTCTGCAGTGTACCTCGCAGGCACCAGAGCACAGAAAGGGAGAGCCGGCTGCTCGGGTCCTCCACATCACTCCATGGCCGCAATTTGTCATTTTTCACACGAGATGAAGCCTTTTATGAAGTGAAATGAGTTTCCCCCTAAAATGAAGCGCCACAAAAGCGCCGTGATTAATTTGCTTGTTAGGCTATTGCAGCTGTCACCTGTGGAAGACATCTGGACAGCAGATTGACTAATGCCAGCCGTGAGGAGGGCAAGCCGCGCCCCCCCTCCCACCCCCCTCTTCCTGCCTACCCTACTGTCAGCCTTTCAAAGGGGCTTTTAAAGACACTACTGCGCTATTTGAAACAGGATTTTTTCTGAGGGGTAATTAATAAGCATTACTTGTGATTGACATGGTAATTAGCTGCATTAATGTGGTCATAAGAGGCTCGCAATGGGAAGAGGGTGCAGTGAACTGGGGCGAGGGTGTTGCAGGAGGCGTGGAGAACTGAGGAATGGGCTCCCGGTGACCTCACTTAAATCTAATTGACCATTAGATTGCCAGTACTTTTTTTTTGACAGGATTTGGTCAAAGATTACATGCTCAAAGTAGCAAAGAGTCGTTTCCGATTTCCGATTAAGTAAATCACTATAATAATGATTGATCAATAAGGCTGATAACTTATTTGTATTGTGTATTCAAATTTTTTGTTGTTGTGCGATACATGGTTTTTCTTTGGAATTGCACAGCGTTACATTGCGTTGATTGATTGAGGCATGACTCGATGGGCAGATGGGGGGTGGAGGTAGATGGATGGATACAGATGGGAGCGCAAACAGGGAGCTGGTAGATGGATGGATAAATAGATGGAGAGATAAACGTTTAGCAGACTAATGGATAGACGGAGAGAAAATTCATAGACAAACGTGATTTCCTAAGGCCGTGGGGGTTGCATTTCATGACATAAAAAAAATAAGATTGCTTTTTTTTATTTCAAATGTAGAAGAATGTAGGCATGACATGAACAGCCCGGCGCAGGACATGCTGGGATGGTTTAACCAGCATACTTTTTAATTATCAAGGAATTTGGAAGCGTTTATTTATGGTTATAGGGTTATAGAGGGAAAGCTAATCTCAGGAAACTGCAGTCTTGTTGGCTTAACTCGGGGCCAGGCGCAAACTAGATCCACAAAACCATGGTTTGATGTTACTGTCATTTTTGGGCCTGTTTAGTAGGTTGCTGTGACCAATCTCCTTTCTTTACACCATCGAGACATTCCTAGAGGGACAGAGCAGAAAAATAAAATGACTAGCAAATGTAGGGCAGTGTTCTGGGCTCCCTGCATCATATTGAATTGAAATGACCTGACATCATTGAGAAACCTGCATTTATTCCTTTCCTCTGAGATACTTTCAGATTGAAGTGGACAGTACATAGGCCAATTTGCACTACACAGAAATGTGTTAGACAAGAAAATGAGATATAAAAGGTTGCTTTCCACTCTTTCATGACAATGAGAACATTTCAGATGTTCCAATAACGTAATATCCAGCGTATAAATTAGGAATATTTCTAGGTTGCCCAATGTTCTGTACAATGTGCATATTAAGTATCAATCTTTGATCATTGTTATAATTAATGTCTTGTCTTATGGAAAAAATAATATATTATTTCTGAATAAAATAATATTTTTCACATTGTGATGGACCAATGTCCAATTGAAAGCTCCTACATGCTGACCTCAGTGTCAGGGGTTCTATAGGGAATCCAGGTGCACGACCAATTCCATGAAAGCAATATTACCTTTTCTTGGGGCATTTTAGAGAGTTTTCTGCTGATTTGGTGCCACATTAACCTAACGGATACAGAATGACTTTGCTGAACAGTCAATTGGCCGATTCTTATCTTAAGTGTTCTCCTTTTTAAACTCCCTGCTATCTGCATCTAGACCCAATCTTCGTAGAGATGTCTAAACGGGGACAAGCGGCGGGAGCCTCACCTTTTACTGAAATAACTTTGTCTCCTCAAGGCTGCTGGATGTGTACTTCAATCCCAATTCATCCTACTTTGCCTCATCTTAAAGATCAAACAGGATTAGAATACACTTTGCCATCATCACATTAACACACTCTTCTATGGCAATCCTCAATAAGTACTACATTACAAGGGGAGTCAAGGGCATAGTTCCTGGTGTACACACGGCAGCCAAACTCCTCGGTTCAGCCTCCACGTCGCTCCTGCTGCAGCTGCAGCCTTAACGTCATTTCAGAGAGAACCGACACACCAACATTACCCCCACCCCCTAAGCACTCAGTCAAATGAGGCCTTCAAGACTGTGTTGCATCCCTGCCCGGCCACCCCACAGTAATACCCCCTGTGTCACTTCCAGGAGCAGAAACATACCACGGCCTACAGCCACGCAGCCGCTGTTATTATCATCAAATGCAACCTCACATAAAAGCAACATTTCCCGCCTTATAACTGACTGACAAACACATATATGCACGGAAACACGGCAGTGTATGGTGCAATGGCCATCACAAGGCAATTCAAATAATCCCCGGCATGTATGTTTAATGGGGAGGGCCCAACAGGAAATGATCGGCAAATGAAACGAAGCAGCGGGTTATTACGCACCACACTGGTGTCAGACCAAGCCGTGCCGCCATTAATTTTATTGTAACTCATTTCTGCGGCCAGAGTGGAGCAGGATTTAATGTTTCCATTCCCCATTCCTGTTCTGCATGACAAATTGTTTTAATAAACATATACCGGGTCATAATACAGTAATAATAATCCTTCCAGTCACCTTATATCACTGCAGTTAAATTTTCCCATAAGCCAACAGTGGTTACAATGACAATTACATGGGAGCCAATCCTTAGCAAGACAAACACAATAGGCAGATTTAATATAGTTTGTAAATATGATTAGTGTGCTGTCGTGTTATTGGAGTCTAGTATTTACATTTCTCTCCAGGTTTTTTTTTTCCACTACCCAGGATCAGCATTAAATAAAGCTTTGTTCCTTCCTGCTCTTTTCCTTCTTTCAGAATGCCTCCCCTTGCTCTCCTTCACAACTTAATGAAAACACTGTTGACCGTTAATATTCCACGGATCAATCACCATTTTTAATTTTGAGAATAAATGTGCTTTTGTGAAATCCTCAAAGGTCTCTCCAACCTCGTGTGTGTGTGTGTGTGTGTGTGTGCATGCGTGTTTGTGTGTGTGCATGCGTGTTTGTGTGTGTGTGCATACGTGTGTGTGTGTGTGTGTGTGTGTAAATGCATGCGTGCGTGCACGTGTGATTCAGATGGCGTGTCTGTATGTGCCTCTGTAAATTACACTACATTCTGTTTTGGTTTAGCAGTTGTTTTTATTCTTTCACTTGCTGAAGGAAAGAAGAGAATGTGTTCGTGTAATGGCTCATGGTTATTTGCAGCGGTAATTTCATGCTACATTTCAATTACCGACTAGATTTGATTTTAGCTAGGCAAGTCAGAACCTCCACTGACAAATGATACAAGACAACATTTTACTGTCAGCGTAGTGCTTCCATTTGGCTCAAACAAGGACTTCTATGTACCCTGCTATGGCTCACAAAAACAAGAGTGTGAAGATTTATTTTTTGAATAGATTCTTCTCTTCTCTACTATTTTAACAGTTAAAAAACTTGCTTTGTTTAACAGGCTTATTTACTTCGCCACCCAAATCTTTGCCATTTGGAGAAATGTTTTCATTATTTTGTATGTAGGAGAAAAGGAAACGGTACAATCGAGCATGCAACCTCTGGACATCATTGGTCTAGCTGGTCCAGTACTGTTAACCAAGATCGCAAGGGATTCACATTCAATAATGCATGAGGGGTACATTGCAACTGCTAGCTGACAGTGTCTCTCGTAATTGCTGGTAGAATTGAGGACATTTTGCAAGAGGTTAATGAGCTGGTCTCTTGTAGAATATGTTTTGCTTTGTTTTCTCCACAGCACAGTACCAAACGAGAGCCCTGTTTCACACAGTAATATCTACCTGATAGTAATTTGAGTCATTTCAAGATGATTTCTTGTAAAGTGATTAACATTGAACGGAGACACAAGTTATTAAGAAGAATCTTGCTCAGAGATGCTTGCAGATAGGCTGTGGACCTCACAGATGGAGGACCTTTCAGCTGGGAGTTGAACCCCCTTCCCATTACCCTCTCGTGCCCCTTTATGCACACTTCTATCTCTGCGACTTTTGCTGAATATAATATGGATAGTCTTGACTGTTTTTGTACAGCAATGGATGTTACCCTCCAACATAAATGCCGTCTGATGAGAAGTGATGGGGAGGTTGTTCCTTGGGAGATATGAAGTTTTCGTTCTCTCTTTTCAGCTCTGGAGTCTGGGGGGGCAGGGAGTTATGTAGAGACCTGTCTGTCACATTTCAACCAGCACCACTAATTGTTGTCAAGCATCAGCCTCTTCTGCCGGACAACTTCAGTCAAATCCCCCCTTCCAACCCCCCCAAAATAGCAGGGTGCCGCTCACTGTTTTTGGGCTATCATTCTTTTTTTTTTGCTGGGGTGGGGGGGGGGGG
>JAOPJL010000034.1:10210898-10224593 GCA_027123545.1 Trisopterus esmarkii | reverse complement strand
CCCCCCCCCCCCCCCCCCCCCCCCCCCCCCCCAACGAAAAAACGAATTGAACAACTCACCTACTGGCACAATGCTATGTCTCGTGAACAGTTTTGGGTTAATTTAACGATTGAGGTAAAACCTCTGTCCACAAGAGTATAACAGAGTGTTTGGTCGTGTCAAAAGTAATGAGATTCCTAGGTGATTGCTGCCGTGTGATTTGAAGCTGATAGATGTACAGAATGAGAGGGTCTAGTCGAGTTGAACCCTCATGCCGTAACACAACGCCGTTCAACCCCAAGCTGTGCTGTAATGAAAGCCTGCTGGGCATAATGGTAGGGCTCTGTGGCTGCTGGTCTACCAGAGGGTACTCATCAACTGCTCTGATTGCAAACATCCAAATCTTTCTCTCACTTAGGACACACACACACACACACACACACACACACACACACACACACACACACACAGACACACACAGACACACAAAGACACACACACAAGCACACTATTCAAAGGGAGTGGACAAAGCTTTGCAACACGCTGATTGTACCTCTGTGTTTAACCAATAGACTCTAGTCTGGGCCGATCCAGACAAGGAAACAAGCGGGGCGTACAATGGCTGTATCAGGTTTCCCAATGGAATGACCAGGGGCGGCGCTGGCTACAGTGGCACCGCTCAGCCCGCTCATGTGGTCAAAGAGAAATGTGCACTGGGCAAAAAAAGAGAAAAGGTGGTGGTGGTGGTGGGAGTGGGGGTGGAGGGGCTAGAATTTTCGTGTAAACATTTGTCGGCACCACAAAACACAGAGTGCCTCCATCCTGAGAAGTGACTGCTTTTAACCACATTCGACTGAAATCTGTGTGGGGGTATGCCCAGTATTTTAGGATTCTGAATACTTTCACAGCAAAGAATAACAAACCCGCTGGTCCATATTTTCCAGTGTTTGCTGTAAACCTCGTCTTCTTGGTTTGCAGATCTTAATGTGATATATGTAATTCGGGTGCCATTCATGTTTAAAGCAACATCACAGTGCCACATACTTGCACAGTGTACCCACTGTTGGTTTGACTCATTTGCAAACGTACCTCTCAACCTTCACCCTGTTACCTGTATTGCTCTTCGAGCGGCGGAACCAAAGAAGGTTGTTATCTAAAAGAATAAAAACACCTTATGGAAATATAATTATACTGTAGCAAACATCAGGACTGGCTTGTTCTCTATTAAAAGCTCCTGACAACAATTAAGTCTAATCATAGGACTCAACACTGCCTCCCTTTCAAAACTCCCAGACCTATGCTGAATATTCAATGCTATCTACATGCCACCAGGAATCCATAAACCAGCATTTTGTGGCTGTTTATTTTTATTGGAAAAAAAGTCTAATAAAATATCTCATGGAATGTGCCACACCTCCAGGGCCCCCAGTCTGACTTAATCCTTAAGAACTCTTCAGAGTCTCTAGAACTGATCATTATTTGCAATAGATCCTGTACTCACTACTGCTGGAGTGGCTGCACAAAGGAGGTTTTGTTGACATATCCCAGTGTCAACCCTGTCAGTCTTTGTAGCTTAGACCAACCTCTCATCATTTACTATATGGAAACAAAGCCCTCGAAAAAGACATTTCCAAGTTCAACCCAGTTAGGTCAATATGTATTGTAAGGAATTGGATCGAAGCCAACTGAAAAAACACAACTGGCATTTGCTCCTCCTCCATGAAACCTGAAAACATATTTCCAATGTGAATGTTATTATATTACCATCTCATCAGCTGGGGGATTGATTTATGAAGGCTGGCTTAGACACTGCTCAAACTGACACTCATTTCATACACACAGGAAAAACGGGCACTTGTACTGTGCGCCATGCCTCGGGTCATTTGTTAGTGGAAAGGAATTTGACTCCTAAACATGTCCAGCGCTTTATACATTCTCTCCAGCCTCTTAGCGCGCTGAGAACTTGGAGCATGTACATAGTATATGCCCACTGCGATGCACATCCTGACCGTAAAAGGTCGTCCTTAGTGTTGAAAATGCTGATTACTCAACAATATGACAATGATAGCTCAACGTTTGTCAAATGTCTTTTCTTGACGACGGAGGGCTTGATCTGAGGTTTCTTTCGAATGATCTTCAAAACCATGAACATGACAAAATGCAGCAATCAGCTATGCTGGGCTACTGATGATGTGGTTTGAAAGGGGTGGTTGTGTTTTCTGTTCCTACAGGGTGGTGTTGATAGAAGATGCTGGACTGCACTGTAGAAAATGTTGTCAACCAAGGAATCTTTTTGGAAGTATCAGCCGGGCCCCTCAAATGCTGATTGGTGGAAGCAAAGCCACATGCTCCCGTCCAGCCTGGTTTTCCACGGCTCTCATGCCTAGGCTGAAGTCCAAATAACAGGAAAACCACGACTTCATAGAGAGCTTTTTTCTGTATGCCCACACATTTAGATATGGGGAGTTGCCTATCCAATGACAATGCCTGTATCAACATCACCAAACGATGCTGTCTGCCTATTGGTTGAGCGCCCAGTTTGTTTTTCTAGAGTTGACTCTCCTCCATGACCAAGGTTGTACTGAGAGAGCATATAGTATCCGTTAGTATTAGGCATTTCATGAGAACTACCGGAGTAAAAACGGATCAAATCCTTTTCAAAACATTTGTTTCATTCTCTTCACATTGGAGTATTGCAACTTCTACAACCCCTTTTTATGTTCCCTGATTACTGCACATCTCGGGTATCGTTCTAAGCACACAATGTTTTCTTTGTGGTTTTTCCATTGGACAAACCAAACATGCGCTGTCCCCTTACCTGACATAATATGTTTTGAAAGGACCATGCTTCTCTCCACTCTGAGCTTATTCTCAAAGGCAGCATTCTGAAGCCAACTAGTATTGTGTACATCATCCCCTCCCCAGATGAATTGGACATGAACAAGACAAATGATATTAATGTAATTAATTATAATAAAGTGTAAGCAGCACCCTAACTGCTACCCCTGATAAACAAAACCTAGAAATCATTCTATCACATCTTCTAGCATCTAGCATTAAACCAAGAGAAATGAATACATATGAAAATATATCCAACTGTCTGTAACACTCATTTGGATAGATTAAAATATCCCCATGTATTAAACACAGCAAGACTAAGTGTCAAGGCAGAGGCAGGTGTGCTGTACTCAAGAGCGAGGAGATATGTTTGCTTACCTACGATATCCTCGTAGGCATTCTCCTCTAAAGTGCTTTTGGAACATGGGCGACTGCGCATCTCTGTGGTTACAGTGCCATTCTCTGTGGGTAAG
The DNA here is from genome assembly GCA_027123545.1 of Trisopterus esmarkii. NCBI lineage: Eukaryota > Metazoa > Chordata > Actinopteri > Gadiformes > Gadidae > Trisopterus > Trisopterus esmarkii. The sequence continues at coordinate 10,221,303 of JAOPJL010000034.1, read as the reverse complement.
GATGGGAAGGAGGGCAGGCTGGCAGCATCCTCCGACTCACACAACTCCCTGTGAATAAACAACCACAGAAAGTCAGGACAAAACGGGCCAAGAGAGGAGTACAAACAACAAGCTCACGATTGCTGCTTTTTTAGATGAACGGCGCATAAAATCCCTGAAAGTCTGCCTCACATGATAAGTTGTTCTTGTGGATGAGAGCCGTTTCCAGTTCCTGCACGAAGAAGCTCGTTAATAGCTCATCTGCAGTCCCAATCTCAAAGCCACTAATTACATTCCAGAGGACAAGAGCATACTCTACTAAAAGTTGCTTCATCCAATTTCCAAGTAAATCAATCACAAAACCAGTCGCCCTGATCCTGAACCAATAAGTTACTCATGTAAACCATGGGGGATATTTCTGGTTCCCTGATGCACACTACGCACTCATTGGCATGCGTCTGGGCACGGAACAGGAGGAAAGCATATGAGTGAAAGGAACTTGGCTATATTTGGACCATTGTCGGCTGCTTGGCTTTCAAGTAATGTTTAGAATGGAAGGTTTAACACAAAAGCTATGGTTATAGGATTTCCGCCACATCATACATCAGCCCCACCTTTACTCCATCAACTAGAGACAATACAAGAGTCTGGGTCTATTTGTTGAACGCAATAGGAGGGGTAAACAAAGTAGACACACAGCTTTGGGCAATTATGTTTTTAAAGGATTGCAAGATTTTACAAGCTTCCCTTTAAGTCTCCCAAAGTCAGCATAGAGTGTCATTGAAAACTACTCGAAAAATGTGGATAGAATTGATGTTTTCATTGCATAGATTGTTCATAATTCCTTTTATTCTTTGCCTTCATGGAAATTAAATAAAAGTGTATACAGTGTGCTTAATCGTATCGAATGACCTTAATCGTATCGAATGACCTTAATCGTATCGATGACCAACCATCGATGACCAACCATATATTGGCTGTTTCCTTATGAAAAAAATAAAATACTATTCATTATATAATGTATACAATTCTAATTCAATGCTGCTCAATTTATATATATTCATACTGTCAAGAAACAGAACAAGAATGGAAATAATAAATAGGGCAGAGAAATCCACAACAATACTTGTTTCCTAACAACGGTGTCAGGACATGTTTGAAATATTTCCAACTGCAACAAAAATAGAAAGGATCAGCCAGATACACTGTGTTTTAGGGGGGTTGCACAAGAAGGCGGGTTACACGTTGCATTGCATAGCTGAATGACTCAATATCGCGTGTTCTCTTCATTGAGCTTGGAATAAAACCATGCAACGCTCCGACAGAACATCCAACATCGACAAACAGGGCCTCCCCAGCCCTGCATGTGAAGGGATCCCAGCCAATCAGAGCACAGATCTCACCTGTCCTGGGCTCTCCTCGGGGTGCTCCCATCAGTCTTGAGACCCCGCGCGGCACAGGGGGCGGGAGTGGAGGGCAAGGGCGGTGGGGGGGAGTGGTCCCCGCCTCTCCCCGGAGGTAGTAGTCCATTGGCCGGCGAGGGTGCCGCACTCTTCTGGCCTCGCTTGGCGTCGTACTCAAAAGTGCGTTTGGGCTTGGGCACCGGGTTGACGGGGGTCCCGGGGGCCCCCCCCGTGGTTTGCTCCTCGGCCGGCTCGGGGCTCTGGGACCGGACTGAGATGACGCTGTACCTCTGTCTGGCCTTGGAGAAGCGCTCGGACGACGGCGCCGCCACCGCCGCCGCCGCCGCCGCCGCCGGGCTGTCCGGCTCGGTGGTCACGGAGCAGACGCTGACCCGCTTGCTGCCGCCGCACGCGCTGTCCGAGTCCTCGCCGCCCCCCGCCGTGCCGGAGGCGGAGGGCTTGTACTTGGTCTTGTCCAGGGCGTAGCAGTTGTTGAGGTACGCGGGGGGGGCGGGGCCGGGGCTCTCCTTCAGGGCCTGCTCTATCTTCTGGATCCTGTTGAGGACCGCCGACTTCTCCTTGCGGGCGGACAGGGAGCGCAGGAAGGTGGCCGAGCTCTCGGCCTTGCCTATCCTCTTCTGGAAACGTCCCGGCGGGGGCTCTTTGTCCGTGGCGCCCTCCTCTTCCTCGGCGAAGGAGCAGTCGGAGAAGGCGGTGCTCATCCTGCGCACGCCCTTGAAGTCAAACGTCTTCTCACTGCAGGGGGAAGAGAGCATGCTGGGACAGCCCTCGCTGCCCCCCACGCGCTCGCCCCCTGACCTCTTGTCCAGGCACAAGCTCATCCTAGGCAGAGACACCCTCCTGCACTCCCATTCTGAGATCTTCTTGCGGATGGTGGCCGGGGGAGCGCCCGGTACTGGCCGGGCGAGGGACAAGGTGCGCTTGTGGCCCTGGTGCGAGGAGGGTCCCAGCGACTGGGTGCTCCAGCTCAGGGACCCACCGTTAAGCCTCTCTCCTCCCCCCGGGAGCTCCCCCGATCTCTGAGGCTGCTTCTGGACGCGGACGCCCTGGCCCGAGGCCTCCTTCTCCTCTTCTTCTCCTTCTTCTCCTACTTCTTCCGCCTCCCCCTCCTGACCCAACAAGTGGGCTGGGGACCTGCTCGGCTTGTAGATGGAGAGCCGGTTGTCCAGGCAACCGATGCTCTTGGACTTGGTGAGTCGGCTTTGGGAGTCAAAGTGGGCGGCGGCCAGAGAACCACCGCTGCACAGGCTGGCGGTCTTGCTGCTCCAGGCGGCGTGGCCCAGGAGGCGCCCGTCCGTCCTCACGTAGCCCGCCTGCCTCTCGGAGCTCTCCGAGTCGCTGAGCACCGCCGGCTGGCACCGCGCCTGGCTGCCACACAGAATGGGCGGAGGGGAAGTCGACTGGCACCTGCAACACAATAGACCATAGGTGTGAGTGTGTGTACACCTGTGTGCGGGGGTATGTCCGTGCGTCATGATGTGTGTGTGAGTGTGTGTGTGTGTGTGTGCGTGTGTGTACGTGTGTGTGGGGGGGAATATCACATCCGAAAAGAAAGAAACACAGCAATGAAATGCACAATTGTTTTCTTGCGAAATTAAATAAAAACATGTGTTTTTGGGTCTGTGCTGGAAATGGGTTTGATTAGCAAATTATAATGGCTGTCTGGAACTCGGTTCAACCCTCCAGCAAGTACTTTAACAGAAACAGGAGAGAAAAGCCAAAAACATTTTGGAAAACTGAAATATTTGACCACACGATTAAATCAATAATCAAAGGAAAAATTATGTCCATGGTAGCGAGGCGATCAAAATGCAACCCAGGGAAAATACCAAACTTTGTAAAAAAGAACGTGTGGATTTCCATTTTCCACACAACTTAAACGGTTTTGAAGGATCCAGCATGGACCTCACACACAAAGCATTATGCATTAGGAGCCCCGCAGCACTTTAGAAAGCGATCTAACAGCCTTACCTCTAACTGAGTTACTGCTCCTTTCTCTGGTCCTCTGAGGTTCTCTTAGACTAACCGTAAGACAGTCTGGACTCTCTGGTCCCATCGCTGCTGACTCACACCATTGTTCATCCAGTTCCCACACAACGCACGGTTAAAGTACTCTGACGGCTTCAACAGCGCATCAGCTCTGCACTGTTCTTCCATATACAGATCTCCCACACCTCCAGAGCACGGCGTCATCGTTCAGGAACTAATGTCGCGCCTTGGCAGCTGGCTGAGTCTCTCGGTTGCGAAAGTGAACTTGCGGGGATCTGATGTCACAGCCCTGGGTTAGAATAACAAGGTTGGGGCTGAAGGCGGTGTACTCTGATACAGAGATGCAGGTTAGGACAGATCTTTACCCCCTCTCTCACTCCTCCCCACTGCCCTGCCCAGGGTGGAGAAGCGGTTACACTACCTGTCAACCTGCAGGCTTTACGCCGGAGTGGTAGGCTCCACAGAGAGCGAGCGTGTCGTTTCCCATCCACATGACTACGATCAAATCCTCTAACAGTAACAAGCGCCTCAATGGCCCTTTGTAAATGGACTGAAGGAGAACTCGGATTGTTTCTTAAAATAAGGAGCTGGACAGGATTGGATCAGTGGCGTTGGTTATTTGAGATTACTGTTGATTGGTGGTTATACTATAGTAATGACTCTTTTCATACTCAGGTAAGGTCATGTCAAGGGTTTGTTGCACTAAGGCTATACAAATGTTACTTAGTCTGTACTGACTAAGAGTACAGTAAAGAAAAGTTTTTGTTGCCTGTGTTCTTTAATATAGTTATGTATTTTGCATTGAATACACCTGTGTATACTTTAATCCAGTAAATGTATTGAATGCCAGTTTTGAGCAAACTGAGCTTACACAATTGGCATTTCATTCGTTAGATTTCGAAATTATATCATATCGTAACACTTAACATTTGTATATATTTGCATTGCTTATTATATACAGTGGTATCATGTTTCACTTAAGAATATCCTAAAATCCAAAAGGATACATTAATAACCCAAGCACAACACAACCCCAGTTAAGTGTTTAATCTGGCAAGGAATCAGCCTATACCTCAAGTTTATGATTTGGACCACCTTAGCTAGGATGCCTCCCTGAGTGATAAAACGTCTTTTTGATTGTTGCATTATGATGTGATTTCAGGATCATATTAATAGAAAAATAAGGCAAGAGCCAAATTCTTGCCTCTGGCGGGAATGGGCTCTGTGAAGGGTTGTGGGTGGACATGATGAAGCTAGTCAAAATAAGGCCGTAGGCAGCTTCAGACCACACAGACACACAGAGCAGCAGAGCCCAGTGTGCCAGTGGCTGGCAACCTTGGATCTCACTCACTGGGGTTGTGGCGGCCAGACACTGAACACCTCCCATCTGCTGGACACGGAAGAAGGAGGAAGCTAATCATGCACTTCAGGGCAGCACTTGCGGTGAAAGATTTCTCTTAAAGTTGAACAATTCCTTGCCAGTCTTTCTCTCTCTGCCTCCTTATTCACTGTGCCTAATACACCCAGAGGCATGGTAAAATGAGGAAAGGTGATGACAATGCAGCGGGGCCTGAGGGGGTAGAGGGGCCTATCCACAGCCCTGGAATTCAAATCATACATGATTAATCAATAGGTCAGGAAATATAGCTTTTTTGCTTCTACATTTTAAACTATATGAAAATGATTTGATCCACTGTGATGAAAATAGAGAATGTACTGCAGCCCCCAACCCCTCCTGGTTTAGTTCAAAAATGGGTACATAGATCACTGTAGCCTATAACTGTCATAACAGAGAATAATGTAAAGACAGTTCAATCAAGCCTCAGGAAGGCAATTAATGACAAAAATTGCGTTTATCAGGCCACCAATCTTCCTGAATATGTGAAGCGAATACCAGGTGTGCAATTGAGCTTAGTCAGTGGAGCGTTAAATAAAGGTCAATGGGGATTTGCCATTTAATCAACTTGGAAAAGGTAGTCATTTTTTGATAATGGACCTTTGCTGGTGGATAAGAAGACATTACAAAACTGCAAACCAAGTTTCCCTTGGGGATAATAAACCTACTACTACTACTACATCTTGAACCATTTAGATTAAAATGCTGTTTTTATTCGATGTTGGTTATTCCCTCATGCATATCCATGAGAGCACTGCTGCCTTGATCTTGATGAAAAACAAGTAACTACTTGTTACTCCCAATCAAGTTCACTTATATAGAGATGCTTTCAAAATAGGTGCGTGCTTTATTCAGTTGAGGCATATTTAAAGAAAATGTAAAGCGATTCACTAGTATTAACACTGTTGCCAGCTTCTCTTCCTGTCATGTAGCCTAAGAACTAGAGAAACTGCTGTTAAAAGTAATTTACTATCCATCGATTGCTCGGCAAAATAATGGTGTATTCACAATACCTTGTTTATTCTTGCTATTTGCACAGAAGCAGCAAACAGCCCATGCAAAGCTGAAACAGATGGAGATTCTCATAGCATTTAGCTCCATTCACCCCAATGCGTTCTATACTAACTAGCCCTCTTGACCTGGTGCTTAAGCATGGCAGTGCTGTTCCTGTTGCATTATGCTGAACGGGAATGGCATAGCTCTCTCTCTTTCATAGCTCTGGGGAAACCTAAAAACATGTAGAGCAGCAGTGCCAAGTGAAATATATATATACATACAGTATATATCAAAAGGGAAACATATCTTTTAATATATTTTATATCTGTGTTACAGCAGAACAACCTTGTGCCATATTAAGGGGCCCATTCACATGGGCTAAATTCCTGACTACGCCCCTGACTACACCCTAACCCACATGTAATACACCCTCCAAAACATGTTAAGTAGAATGTAGCAGTTATTTATATCGTTTTGATACTTTAACTTAGGTTAAAATGTTATTTCTAATCATCCACTTCATAGTTCTGTATGAAGATTAATAAAGGTTCACACATATGTTACATTTTCTCAGGCAGAAAGACGATTAGCACTACTTCTTTAGGTTTCATTTAAACTTTCTAGGTTTGCAAATCACACGTATGCTCTGTGTCATTTCAAATGGCACTACCTTTGATTGCAAGTCTGTATTTTCCAACAGGGTTGATTGCAAACTATTAATAGTCACGATGCTAATGAGTAAATAAAAGCTTTGCAGCTTTGTGAATGAAGAGCAGCATAAAGTTTGTTTTCCCATCCAGCAGGAGGAAGCGGCCCCCCACCACATGGGAACACAAACACTTTCCAGCCCACCACTCACACTTTAGTCAGACACTCAAATCCAAATGATGAGATGGACCCCACGACAGCCAGGGAAAGTAGATTTAATGGTTTATAAAAAAAATCTAGAGCCAAACCCTCTATTATTGAAAAAGTATAAAGCATCACAATGATTTCCTGCTTTGTGTAGACCGCACACAGGAGACCAGCATCATCGAGGCAGCATAGCTCAAAATATAAAAAAAAAAAACTGTTTCTTTTTCTCGCTGAATCATTGACCACAAGGCCAACATTGTTAGAGGCAGACGTCACTGACCTGTCAGGTATGTTGTGTGTAGCTTTACCCCCTCCGACCCGAGCACCAGCCTTGGAACTCTTGTTGGCTGTCATGGTTACCCGTGAACCCACCATTCATCTGTGGGAAACATACAATGACATCTGTCACCCAAATGTTATGCACACATTGTAGTCTTTAACCAAGGTGTTGTCAGGCAGTGTCCTTCCTGCCCCTATGAAAATGTAATAATAAATAGAAAAATGGATGTGGAAAATCTGATGAATACATATTCTTGTATTGTATTGATCGTTGATAGTATTTGATGGGGTGAGATAGTATGAATGTAGTATGGGTCTTACTGAGCTTTAACTCATTGCCAAATTCAATAGCAGAATGAATGGCTAAACTTCACTGAATTCCTAACAGATCACGTAAAAAGCATGCAGAGGGACACAGATGCATCAAAAGCACAATTGCTTTAGTCACAGCTAACCCTGTTTGGAAAGTACCAGTGTTCTTCAGAGGTCTTCATAAACTCATTATTTAAATTCAATATTCCAGCTAATTAGCCGAAGTAAAAAGAAAAAGAAAAAACAGGAAATTGTATATGCGAGTTGCATTTCTATGCATTTCACACATTTGCACAAAATGTAGCACTGTTCTTTTACGATACCAGCTGTAGAGTATAGAAACATGTTATTTTAGAAATCATTACCAGCTGTAGTGTATAGAAACATGTTCATTTATATATTATGCATAGAAATATGTTCCCTTACATAGAGTATGTAAACAGGTTCCCTTACAATATTTACTAGCTTAAGAGTATAGATGCTTGTTCCTTTACATGGAGTATAGAAACATGTTCCTTTACAGAGTATAAAAACATGTTCCTTTACAGAACATTAACAGCTGTGGAGTAATATTCCTTTACAATACATTACTGGTTGAAGTGTATAGAATCGTGTTCCTTTACAATAATTATGAGCTGTAAAGTATAGAAACATGTTCCTTTACATATAATATAGTGACATGTTCCTTTACAATACATTAACATCTTTAGAGCATAGAAACATGTTCCTTAACATCGAGTATACCAACATGTTCCTTTACAAAATATAACCATCTGTAGAGCATAGAAACATGTTCCTTTACAATAAATTACCAGCTGTACAGTATAGAAACATGTTCTTTAAAATATATTACCAGCTGTAGTGTATATGTTACTTTCAAATACATTACTAGCTGTACCGTATAGAAACATGGTCCTTTACAATAGTCACAGTAGGCTATTTTGTAATTTCAGAGAGTAGTGCTTCATACACATGTTGTGAACTGATTGCTGTCTGAAACATCAACTCTGTTTCCACAAATAAAATAATGTAAAACCTGGGATTCAGTTTGCCCTTGGTCCTACTTGGTTCATCATTGGTCCACCTTTTATATAATAAATAATTTTTGGAAGAAAATGACTTGATGTTGGAGACCGCAATCAGTTCCCTTTCATGCATTGACGCTGAAAGGGTTAATTGCCCTCCATAATTATTCAACATGAAGTTATTGCTGTGGAGTAATAGAGAGGTCAACTGGAGATGTGCAGGGATCATAGGTGGAGGGTGGGAGGGTGCTTGGCCGAGGGACTTGTTTACAGGAAGTTGTTGTATGAAGAAGTCAGCCAACCACCAGTGGAGCTGTGAGCCCTATAGAGATAGATGAGGAGAGAGGCAGCATTCCTGCTGTCAGCTACTTCCTGTAGCAGTGGACTGAACCAGGAGGACTGCAGGGCATCCATCTTCATTTTCATCAAACACAATGTTCACTGATGATGTCAAATTACTACATTTCAAACTCTGTTCTCTCTCTGTGTGTGGTAGTGGTGTGCAGGCAAAGGTGTTGATGAATCCATGTTGAATATGCAAGTGCAATCGTTGCGTTGTTTAAGAAAGAATCAGTTGCAATGTTGTGAAATTGGAGGACAGCCTTCTAAAATATATTTTTGTTAATGTTAACAAATTCTGGTCTATTATCATAAAAGTCATTAAATAGGCTACAATCATTACATTTTTCTATCATTCAAAACATATTTGGCCATCGATGAGTTTATTTTTATGTTACCTAAACAAACATGGTACCATCAGTGGAAGACTCATAACAAAGGATGCCGCACAATTATCAGAGAATTAGGTCACAGAGTAAACACCAAGGCGTTAGCCAACTGACTTCCTGAGTTGATACCATCTTCTTACAAAAACTCATAACCTAAATAACCATTTCCTAGCAAGTTTGGGATGAACTTTGAAGTGATTTAAACTAGCTCTTCAATCTCACCAATCTCACTCATGGGGTAAACTAACCCTAAAACTAATGCTGACTCATGGCTACAAATAGTGGACTTGTTAGGAACAGTTTGACAGAGCCGATGAGAAGATTTCTTCCTGCTAATTGATGATAGTCTAAGTCCTGATGGTTCGTGATTCTGTTAACCTCAGGCTAAGGTTAAACACGCATTTGGTACTAGCGGTGGATCTAAAGTTCAATTTTTTGCCAGAGATTTTCCACTGGAAAAGGTGCCATTTAAAATTATTCCTTACTGTACAGCTGTCCAAAGCTGTAAAGAAGTTGGATTTTTCAATACTTAAAGTCATTTTCTTGTGTCATTTCTGTTACTTCTCTTTGCAGGGGTAAAAGGTTCTGTACACATATTTATAATCTTAACCATTCAGGAAATATTTATGTTAGGGCTACAAAGATACTTTAGTAACATTAAAGCCATTTAAAAAATACATGCTATTACCGGTCCATAAATGGTAGGCCTACGTGTACTGCCATGAGCATCAAGTATAGAGATATGTAAACTGGTTATGAGGGCTACAAGGGCAAATGAATGGGCTCTGACTAAAGGAGTCTATTGGGCTGCAAAGAAAGAAGCCATTGTCTTCACCATATCCTTGAAAGCGACTTAGTTAAAAAGTAAGCGTTTTTATCGGGGACAAGGGGGTGGAGGGGTAACTCGCAAATATCAGGAGAAGGCCTTTGTGTGTGTATCCGTCCATGAGGCGAAACGTGAACACGCATGTCCTTGACCTCGTCACATTTTTGACAGAGCGACTGACACACAGATCACCCTTGTCGTGAGCAGGAATGCGCCAATATTTGCCATGTCCATCAGCTGCATTGACAACATTTAAGAAGGTTTTAAGAAGAGACTGAACAAACAGCAGACAACTTTTTTCTCACACACACACACACACACACACACACACACCCTAAAACACAAACACACACACACCTGCATTGCATCATAGAAGCACTCCTCTCAAAGTAAATCATTATCCTTTTAATAAACTGCTGTCAGGCTGCTTACTCCTGCCGTCACAGAGGCCAGCCTCCCATGGCGCTCGAGAGAACTCCATTTAATTTCATTAACAACACACTTGCTCCCTGAGCACACACAAACTCTCTCTCTCTCTCACACACACACACACACACACACACACACACACACACACACACACACACACACACACA
>JAOPJL010000034.1:10200106-10210449 GCA_027123545.1 Trisopterus esmarkii | reverse complement strand
CCCCCCCCCCCCCCCCCCCCCCCCCCCCCCCCACTTCAGGCGACACAGCCTTTATGTGGGCCATTATATGGTTCCCATGCATTAAATATTACACACATGGACTTTGCATGTGATGTACTGAACTGGGGCAGGCCATTCATCCTCCAAAATAAAAGCATATCATTTAAATTCTACTTCACAATATTTTTTTTCACATATGATTCACAACATGTTTGGAATGCAGTTGGAATGGTTAGAGGACAAAGTTATTAAAGTTATAACAAGATATGTTAGATAGATAGATATATTAGGCTAGGCTACATTCGGCTGTAACGTAAAATCTTGATTTCACAATTCATTTTCCGGTCATTTTTCGGGAGTCTTTGACATTTTGAATGAATTAAAAAGTACACAAAATACCCTATAGTTCAATTGTCTAAAAGTTGTAGTGTCCACAATAATATTTTTTGTCTGTCTGCTAAAATGTCACGAAGACATTGAGTTTCCATCAGTACCGTTTGTTGCAGGCCTTTAGATGGTATATTCTTTGGAATCTCACTTAATGCATACATACCATACAAATCCAAGTGCCTTAAAAGACGGACATACTAGGTTTAAGCATGTTGCTGGCAGTTACTTATTACCCGGCCTAAGTAGCATTCCTCTCTCCTAAACATATTCTGCCATCACACTGCTCTTTGCACCCAGGTTGGAACCAATCCTTGTCCCTCTTTTTCAGCTCTTATAAACTTTATATCCTTGTAGTTAGTAGTTAGTAGTTTCTCTCTGTGGGATCAGGAAAGGAACGGGGAGGATAAGGACATGCACAGCTGGAACGGCGAAGGCATGTGGAAAACAGGCTTATGTCTACGGTGAGCAGCGGAGGAGACGTGGGCAGGATTGGGGGGTAGAGAATGTGTGTGTGTGTGTGTGTGTGTGTGTGTCACTTCATAGTGTACTTCTGACACACAAGACACACACACACACACACACACACACACACACACACACACACAGACACGCACACATGAGATAGGAGACACAACATGGAGGCCTGCCATTCAATAAACATTAAGTGTCCTACAACTAAGTTTGTGTTGTGCTTCAGTTCAGAGGCACCTGACCTACTGACTGGTTACAAGTATAGGTTACATAGACCAGGAAATTCCTCTTGTAGCTTTCAACTCACTATGAACATTTTTTTACTCTTCTAAGAACTAAAAGATCTAACTGATTATCTGTATTAATTAGGCCGGCAGTTTAGGTCCTTATCTGTATCAGGAATTTGTGCAGCTATTCAAATACAGCAATTTATCAAAGGGGAAGGTTTTATTATGAAAGGGACGGGGACATGTGTAGTGTCTGATCCACATCAGCCTAGTCACAGTTTACTTCACAAAGAGGCTTTTGACAGCAAGTGAGCCAAACGGAATGTCATGCACCATCTATTCCTAAAATCCATAGAGGCTTCTGTAAACACCACCACCAGTGCTGTTCACACTCACAGGAACCCACACTCCTCACACTATGACTGACAAGACGCATCACATGATCTAACCCACTCATCCTCTCTTAAGGAGGCAGTATTGAAAGGAGCCATTCTGCAGCCATGAAAAAAAAAAAGTCTGATAAGATTTGAGTTGTCTGTTAAACGTGTGGGTTGCAGAGGATCAGAGAGGTAAATCTCATTAGGTCAGAGGACCTAAGATGGGCCAAGGTGATCACGGGTCAATAGGTCCCAAAAGGTTAGGGACCAATAGGTGGAACAACTCTTTCCACCAAAATATACATAGAATCCAAAAGACATGTGTCTAAACAATGGGAATCAAAACACTTGAATGCAAATGTGTTCACTTTTGAACACATTTGACAAGTACCACAACTTCCCTGCAAAAGTATATGCAATAAAAAACATTGTTTTTTTTAATCAGTTTTCTTTCCTTAGGCTTCCATTTATTGGACTCTCACTGCTATAGCCACACACCTGGTAAATTCATCATACGATTTCATATTAACCATACTGCGTTACATAATAACTGAGATTACGTTACCAATTGCACACTAGCCTACAGGTCGTCTACAGTAGATGTTCAGCATAGCTGTCAACACACTCAGGTGACTATCGTATTTTGGTTCTCTATGGTATAGTCTAACCATTAGGCGGAGGGAAGATAAGAACTTTCTGAGATTCATATTGACAGCCGAGTCCAATTAAAGTCTTTGATTTGACTCACGAGCATCATCAATAGCATCATTGTTGTCACATACAATTCAAGTAGTAGCCTAGTAGAAGTAGTAGAAAAAGTAGTAGAAGAAGAAGTAGCAGTAGTAGTAGTAGTAATGGTAGTAGTAGTAGTAGTTGCAGTAGTAATAGTAGTATAAGTAGTATTAGTAGTAGAAGTAGTAGTAGTAGTAGTAGTAGTAGTAGTAGTAGTAGTAGAAGTAGTAGTAGTAGTAGTAGTAGTAGAAGTAGGCTACTTTCTCACGACTAAACAACAATTACACATTTTTCTACCGAAAAGAGTTTGGGGTTGTAATGTTTATCAATCGTGTTCAATAGTAGGTTGAGCATCGTTCAGAGAAATGCCAGCAGCACATTAATATTCGCTACTCGCTGGCACTCTTTGTTACACCAAGGGTACTCTGAAAAAAAGTTCAGCCAACCCCATTACATTGTAACAAATGTGATGACCAAATATGGTCACATTGAGTCAGTTAGACCCAAAACGCACCTTGCGAATTGTTTCTAGTAATTTTATCACTGTCACTTTGTTACATTTCTTCTTTTCGATCATTTAAGCCAGTCGAGAGGAAATGCATGTCTGATAAACAGACCCTGTGGAAATCGCAATCATTAATTCAGAAAAGCAATGGTCTTTACCTCGTAATTTGCGCTCACATCCATGACTGTTTTCACAATGTAATTCCCTGAGGCGCAGAATTCAGTTGTTCTTTGTTTTGGAAAACCGTTTGCCGGATACCTGCCTTTCTCAATAAACTGCGAGTCATGACTTTAAAACAAACTCGCTGCCTCGTTCCCCGGGCTGAGAGTTGAAGGCTGGACTTGTTGCTATGGTAATGGGTTGTTTGCCCCCCGCTTTTTCTAGGATTAGGCCTCGCATTCAGGCTGCCTTGTTTATTGTCATATTGGGCCAGTGTCTCTGGGAAAGAATTATGCATATATTAACTCATGGAATAGGCAACTGCATCTGGAATGATGCATTGCAAATAAAACAGCAATCTCTAAAAGTTGTATTAACCCTTTACATTCATATTCTATTGTAGACCTATTGTAAGTAAGCCAGCAAATGCAATTCATTAAATAGCGTTGCATATAGATGAGCAATAATAGAGAGGTACACTTTTGCCATCATAATAGATGCATCCCTTCCACCAGTGATGACCAACTTTTGTCTTTTTGTAATTTTAACCATTATACCATCATAAAAGATTCTCTATACCCCTTACCCATAACATTGTAATCACACTCAATGTTCTACTCTATCTAGTCTTCTGGGACTTGTTATCATCAGAAGGTCTTGGGAACAGGGAAGTCAGAAAACGCAGAAGCAACTCATCACAGTTTAAGCATGAAGTCTAGAGCACTGCTACTGTATAACTATTACCTTCAGCTCTCTTCCCAGCCTTAAAAGTACCCCTCAAGAATGCTTTCCTGAAGGAGAACTTGAATCATCCCTGTGAAGCCTTTGGAGGGAGGGGCAGCCTGGCCATACATTTATGTTCTTATGCTTCTGTGAAGGAACCATTGGACACTACAGTTTTTTCCCCGAAAGCGGCCGGGTGCTTTTGTTATCTGACCTTGGAACATATCTCCGTAATAAAGCGATTAGCACTATATTCATGCTTACTGTCAAACGCACAAATCCAATGATGGCTATGAAAACATTGGCTATGAAAACACTTTACTCTGGACCTCAGTAGGTTTATGTTATTTCCTGCAACATCTGGCCTGACTCTTTCACTACAGAGGTTTTGGTGTTGTAAATCTGTTGCAAGATCATTGCATGATCCTTGTATGCATATATTATGGACCTACTAAGGTCATTCAGGCTAATGCTATAGCCTCATTGGAAATATCATGTTCTTGTTTATTAAAGAGAATAATTGCATCCAGTAAAAGTACAAAGTTGAAGAGAAATGCTCTGTTAAATTCTCCAATATTGACTTGTTTCAAGGTTATATTTCAGTTGCCATTGTGTTGTCATTTCAGGAGTATCACAGACATGTAAACAATTCCCTCAGAGCAGTTGGTTATAAGTTAACCGTTGCTACAGCCTATAGGCCACAGAAAGGCCTCAACTGCTGCTCATCATTGGACCAAATGATGATGGGCTCACTGTGATATTTAACAACTGGGTTGCTGATGCTTTTGCCATGCAAAGTTCAGTTTGCATGACTATATGGAAGTCAGTCAAACGGTTTCAAATTATGCCCAGTCACTCCATTGATTACCCCCCAAAAATTGTGGTTCCTTTGTTCAAAGGTTTTGTTCAATTTGTGTTTGACTCAACTTGACTACGATTTACATATACAGTATATTGTTGTCACCATCGTTTTCATTACACAGTTGACAAAGTAAATTGTAGGGGAACCATTCCTACTCACCATTGTGGAAACAAAGCAGGCTACACTCAAACAAAATGTGTTAGGCTTAGTTACACTGAATAAAAAACATCATGAGTTATATAGTTTATGATTTGATTGTTGATTGAGGATAGAAAACTGATATGTCTACATAACAACCTCCTCTAATAAAATAGGCCCATCTCACTTTTTTTCTGTGGGTGCAATAAAACAAATAACAGTTTCACCTCTATGAAAAGGTATATTGGGGCGTATTGGGCGGAGCTTGTAGCCCTATGGATTGGCTTCACCCACTGGCCTCACCTTAACAAGTAGAGAATAGGATAGGTTTGTTGACATAAGAATAAATCAATGTGAACATGAACGTCTATTGAAAGGACCACAATAGGGTGCGTGAGTGAAGCGCCCCCAGTAGGTGGCCCTATCTAAATACATCTACTTGCAGACGTTGACCGTGACTTATTTACTAAATACTACTCTTTTCCAAAGCAGACCAAATGGCAATAACTTCAAACGTGTGTGGCTATGTTGATCACATCACTTTGATTTCGTGTCTTTTAAGTGTGGTTTTAACAATGGAGTTTGTGCACTGGTCATTATGAATTACCCATATGCCAATTAAGCTACTAATTATTGTATTTTTATTACGAAATAGTTATCTAGCAACACTTTATGAAATACGAGACGTACCTGATTTTCTTTATTTGTAAATTTCTTCAATAATCCATTCTTATAAAGAGGCTCTGAGGCTGTCTGCCTGACTAGTCTGAAAGCTAAATTTTCTGCGCAGAAAGTTATCTTCACTGTAACGGTATGCACTCAAAAAAAAAGAAAAATGGACTGAACAGGAAATGATGACGGCCACTCCGTGTAAATCAGTTAGTTGCGAATAAATCACAGCTGTTTCATTGTCAATTGTTGTGGCTGCTTTTCCACACTCCAAACACTTTGTATCAATTGAAATCTCCAAGTTAGAAGCGTATTTGTCGATTGGAATGCAAGAAAAATAGGAACGGGAGAAAAATAAGCAAAGGGTTGGAAAAAGTCATATTCAATCATCACTAGTCGCATGAGAGGGGTAGCCTACATATTGCTTTTGTGGTTGGTTTTTAAATATTTGTAGTAAAAGTTATGTGAGCATCTTATTTTTTTCTTTATAATTAGGATTAAAATATTTAAACCTAAATAGGCTACTTTATTTTGTGAAAAAGGTAAGACATTTCCGATAGCCCAGCGTGAGTGAGGGGGAATACATAGGCTATAAATGTTTTACAAAGGATCATTGCCACATCAACATGGCATACATTATGGGTTTAATGTAGTCTACAGTCCTGTGCAATGTAACTAGACACTGAAATCAGTAAGCAACGATGGGTTTGTTGGCAGTTACTTCCTACTAGCGCCCCCTGGTGGAATCACGTGACATGTCCAAAATATATTGACGCAAGATAATCTTAAAGATGGGAGTAGCCCTACAATGCCCCATTAACGAAATACGACGAATCGGGATAACCAAGAAAGAATAATAATAAAGAATCACAAATATTAAATTTAAATTTTATTTTAAATCAAATTGAATCACATTTTATAGTTAAAAACACTTCAATTGGTATTCCATCATTCTTTCTCATCACCCTAACTTTAACAAAAATAATAGCGGCACTTCATAGCAGCCCAAGTAACTTTAATAAAGGTTAGCCCAATACAATAAATATATATGAGAAAAGAAAACAGTTTAACACACATTACAACATCCTGAATAGAGAAGAATTAGCACTACTATTTTTACACACATGAATCATTGCATTTACTGCTATGTTTGAATTGGAATTAAGTCAATATGTGTGTAATAACACAAGGTAAAGGGTGTGACAGAAGGAATTAAACGTTCAATTTTCATGTGGTATGGATAAGCGATTGAAAACCATTGTAGAAAATATTTCTTACAAAACATGCATTTTCAAGTCAGGCTTATACAAACACTTACCAGGCTTGCAATTTTGCTCTACATTTTTAATGAGTCAAAACAATACCCTAGTTCGGTGCTGATCGAATGATGCCACTGGAAAACCCCTCTACCAAACTTTTGGTTGTCAAAAGCCGTGATTGATATCTATTCCACAAAATAGTTTACTCTTAAATTGGAAGCCATTGGCCAATTTTAGTAACAATATTTTCAACTTAATAAGGGACCATTCAGATACAACCGATAGGATAAGTCACATTAGTCAATTCTGCTTACTTGAAATTGCCTCTTTCATTAATGTTAACTTGGCACTTATAGGCTTGGACAATAGGCAGGGTCTGGATTTTTCAACGATAGAAATGATCTATTGGGGAATGTGAAATATGAATGGTATACAGCCTAGTCATATACAGCCGTCACTGGATGCCAAAACCCTTCAAGAGGACATGTATCAGATCACACACAGGGCACAAATCTCAAATAGGAGGGTTTGTGGAAGCAGAGGGGGAAAAGGAGAGGAATAAATAAATGGTGGGGTTCACAGTACTTCAGCTCCACCCTAAAACTCCTGTGGATTTCAAGGGAGCAGTTTAACTGAGAACAACGTGGCGATCAAATACAGACTTCCTCTGTTCCTGGACTTGCCTTCTCCAGCGTTGTTGGGCATGCTCTACTTTGTTCAACACATTCGGTCGAGAATGTGAGCGTGAAAGAACATTGTGAGCATTGGCAAAAGGCTGTTGGTCCTGAAAGAAAAAACATAAAAATGGAGCAGATTAGATTGGATACAGTTACTTAAGGACCGCGTGATCACTTAACTGTCATAACCCCTTTAACTCCTAAATTATAGACCGCACCGTTTACTGTAGGAAAGGCAGAGCTTCAGCAAAACCCTACATAAGAATACAACAGCAACCCTTACCCCAACATCATCATCATTTTGGATGAGCTGGGAATGCCCAAAGAGACGTCTTTTCAGCATGGGCTCCAGCAGAGTCAGGTACACCATGTACAGAAGCAGCAGGCCAAGGATTGACAAGTACATTATAATTGTAACCTGAGAATTGAGGGAGATTAATAATTAGTTCATACCACAGTAGCAAGTTAATTATTTACACATCACCATACCCAATAATGGTTGCTGGAGACCCTTAATGGACATCCCGTCTTGCACACATTCAATATGCTTACTTTGATGGTTCCTGAGCTCCTCTCTTCATATTTACATTCACAGCGTAAACAATAAGCCTCCACATCATTCCCGTCTACCGGCATGGGTTCGACCACATGAAGACAGTTGCTGGAAAATATAGGATACAATGCAGTAAAAAAAAAAGGGGGATAGTATAGCCATATAGTCAGCCATTAGATTTAGATGTTGATAAGCACAACTTACCAATCTTTAAGGGAAACATTTTGCTTATAAATCTGTCCTTCAATATATCTATAAGGCGGGCAGATGCATTTACAGCGAATGTCCTCCGAGTTCTGTAGAATAAATACAAAGTGTAACGTTAGTTTATTCTGGAATGTGCCATGCAATACGATCGGTTTCCGATAATACAGTACATCTTACTATTTGGGAGCCACATATATTCCCTGACATTACACAATAGTTTATCTGAACACATTGACTTAAGCAATTAAAAGGTAGCCATTACTTACTAAGAATTTGCTAAACTAGCTAGCTGGCTATACTCTTACCTTCGCACCCGCAAATGACAACAGCAGAAAAACAACCAGAGATACAACTTCCAATGTGATAAATGATTTCATTGTCTTAAATGTGAAACGTCGTTATCGAAGAGCAATAACAAGCTATGGCTTGATTCTTGGGGTCTAAAATATTCCGCACTCACTATCGATATCTAGTTTAGCCAAGCACAACAGCCTAGCTTCCGATCAGCTGACTGGCGTCTTCCGGTATTTGGTTTCAGTGACGTAATCTATTGATATTTTGCAGGGGTTTTGGACAGTAGGCCAATCTCACACTAAATAAATCGTATTATGTATTCCAATAAAATACATACAATTGAATGTACTAACTAATAAATAACACAACGCAGTTTACCATTTTATTTACAAACGTTAGATGTACAAAGACACTGCACTAAGACAGAAGGCAATAGAAGACAGAAGACAATAAAGAAATTCTATTTTTACAAAACGTAACTTTCATAGGAAATCATTCATTCCTAGGACTATTTGAATTTATGTAGCTCTATATATCTATTAATATCGCTCCAACTCATTTGACATTCAAATATGATTTGTTTTGTCTTTGGTTGCTGGTTCATATTCAAATGTTAATACATTGTCCTCCTGAGAGATGCTTGCTTTATGTTTCACTATAGCCTAAGAAGAGCCACTATGGATAGTCATTGATAATTGACAGAATACAGTGGGTTACAGTGGCAGCCAAAATATAAACATGAACATGAAGCATCAATACATTGGAAAGTGTCAATACTATATGTGTCGCAAATGTAGTCGCTACCCAACAATACATTAACATTTAATCTAAAACTTTTTACATCATATACAATTTTTTGGAGTATAAATGCTTTTGTGATGACACTACATACTGTACATTGTAGTGCTATATCATTCGGGAAAAAAACGTATATCTTTTTGTGATAAATGTGTTTCCTGTATCTATCAACTTTTTGTCAACACTAATTGCAAAACATACAGTAGTGTCGGTTATAGCTAAATATACACTCATTGTATGATATCTTATCTAGGTACCACTAATGAGTGTGCTATGTCATGTATTAGTAACATTCTCTTAATGTTGTGTTTTGAATATTCAGCATTAAACACATTAAAACACCCATCCGATCCCACTAATATAAAAATAAGACTTTATACAAATCTTTTAACACGAATGTTAACACAATCATACAAGAGCAGATGTATCTTCCTTTAAATCCCTAGAGCTATACCCAACATCATTTTGTAAGGATTTTTAAAACACATAATAAAAAATACATAAGACATTGTGAAGTGTCTGAGGCTACCAATGTGCTCGTGGTCTGTAGCATAATGAAAGAAACCAATCTATCCTTTCAAACAGCATTTAAAAAAAATATAGCGAAAGAAAAATCAAAGCTCCACTTGCTTGACTTGCTTGTGTACTTTCTCCTTTGGGTGAGTACAGTCCACTTTAGTATTGGTCATGTAAAAGTAGTATAGCAAGTAAAGCACATTTGTTTTAATTGCTCAGTAAGTTGAAAGGTTATGTGGCCAGTATCTAATAAAAATATGTAAAGAACTATTCACAAATCCACTGGCTAAGTTCACCTTAATCTAAGGGCGTAAAAATCTCAGGACTTTAGAGCGAAGGAATCTGATGAATGACTTGGGGAACATTTCCCGGGACTCTTGGGCTGTGTAGTTGAAAAAGTTCTGTGGATGGGCCAAAACATCAAACAACGCCTTCATGAGTTTCTTGTCCTGTAGAGAAAATGTATGCCAAGAAGTCAAAACACTAGTGAGTACCACTTAACACCAATAGAGGGAGTCCAACACACACTGCATGGTTTTATACATGGTTTTATATATGAGTATTATAAATTATCAAATAGATCATAATTAAGTGAAAGTAACATACTTTTTATGTAATTTAAATGAAACAGTCAGTAATCAGAACTTGCACAAAGCAAGCCCCCTACGTGGCTTATCCACATTTCTGAAGCATCTCCGAAAGCATGGGGGGGGGGGGGGGGGCAAAAAGGTAAAAAACCCCCCAAACAAAAAAAAAAAAATTACGTAAAAAATGGTTTGGCGAAGT
>JAOPJL010000034.1:10168736-10185241 GCA_027123545.1 Trisopterus esmarkii | reverse complement strand
GTGTGTGTGTGTGTGTGTGTGTGTGTGTGTGTGTGTGTGTGTGTGTGTGTGTGTGTGTTTGTGTGTGTGTGTGTGTGGCTGAACATTGTAAAGCTACGGCTATAAAATAAAGCTTGAATGAAATTATACAAATAAAGCATTTTTTGTTAACAATATGAAAAACGAGTATACTCTCAACGGTATTGACAACTGTCAGATAGGACAAAGCCTATCTCCAATGTATAATCTATGTTAACAGCAGAGATTAGGGCTAACGTTGCTATTAAAATGCAATTACCTACTTTTTAAATATGCTTATTATGCAACATAAGATGACTGCTACTGTTACAACTAATAAAGTATACAGGGGGGATAGTTTGAATAGGCCAAGATCATCACACCGATATCATTTCTTGAAAAAAACTAGTAGGACTACACACAGTTTCACACTGAAACATTATCTTACCCAAACAATTGTGTCCGTCGTGCGCTAGATGGAATCCATCGTGGCAAGTGCACCGATAATTGCCTGGTATGTTGTTACACTCGTGTACACAGCCACCATTGTACTCAAAGTCACATTCATCAACGTCTACAAAATAAGACACGTGTCAACAAAAACAAGTGTACCGTTAGACCATGAGGTTAAAAGTTACGTCCATTAATATGCGAATTTAATTAGCCTAAATGAACAGCCTGTATGTATGCACAAATATGCCATTAAAGTCTCGCCTCTTCAAGATGGTGGCCACACATTGTAATGACAAGGCAGACCTCAACAGATAATTACCTTCACAGTGTTTGCCATCTCCTTTAAAGCCTGCTTTACACGTGCACTTGTATGAGCCTTGGGTATTTTGACAAATAGCGTCGATGTGACAGCCATCACTTTCATCTGCGCATTGATCTACGGAAAGCACGTAGAGATGGCGCGAGGTTAAAGTAATAGTCATAAATAAAAACAACGCATCGGAATGGCCCGTTCGCCATACAGGCAGTATGCACTTGGCAAAATAATACAAATAGGCTCAAATACGGACAAACTGAATGAGGTGATATTGGTCTACGAGTAAATGTTTTTTGATTGAGGGCTAATGATTGCATTGTTTATATACACTTTAAAAGTTCCCAACTTGTCACTGCATTGTCGTGCAATCATTGTAGTAGCCTACTATTACCATCATTTTATAGATTTGCTTTGCAAAATCTGTCTGGTAACGTTAGAATATAAAAGTGCCATAGTAAACGTAATGCAGCCTATAAATGAGCGATACCCAGAGTAGAAATAAAGGCTATGGGAAAACAACATAAAGAGTGCATAAGAATATTCCGCCAGTCGGGAGAAAGCTTACCTTGACTCTCTGGTAGTGCTGTGCTTTGGCGAGTATTTAACAAGAGCAAAAACAAACAAAAGTTCCTCGCAATCCAAATAGCTCCCATGGTGATATCCAAGTTTAGAGGTCTCCTCAAAAGGACGTGTACGCACTGAAGTGGCGACCAAGTGTCCGCCTCATTTTCATTGTAGCCTGTCAGTGTGTTCACCAGCAGAGCTTTAGAAAGAGAAAGGAGTGTGTGGGCGCGCGCAAGGCGAGGAGAGGGAGACAGAGGAGCGCGAGCTCCTCACTTCACTACACTTTCCCGATCCTTCTATAAACACTTTCCTGCTGACAATGTATAGACGCGAGTCCCCTCTACATACATGCACGTTGTAGTTCCGTTTTTTCCTTGCGGTGTTTTTTTTGTAATTTAAAACTTTCCGCACCGCAAGTATACAGGGGTTCACTATGTCGGTAACTTTGACCGTGGCAGGTTTGATTAATCTTAATTGAATACATGATACATTGCGTTGCTCGTTAGAAGAGCCTAGTAATTAAATTTTTTTTTATATCAACACGGTTATTCATAGGATACAATGCATATTGAAACCAACCCACGCGCTCTTCAGTTCGCTTCGCCCCTCTGTGTTGTAGGACTCACGTGCACCACCTAACGAAAATATTACACCAACACAATTTGGCTTTTTATTGTATTTTATTACAGATGACCTATTAGGTTGTGTACAGTATAGAAAAAAACATTGAACTACAGATATTGAAAGGAAGTGCACAAAAAACAGATAGAAATGAGAAATATTTAAGCTTGTACAAAATGTTTTGTAATAAATATTAAATTACATAAGATTGATATTCTTATAAAAAAAAGACTGGCAATTGTTAAAGGCACAACTCATAACTTAACGTGTACCTTGAACAACTTTAATATGATATCTACCCAAACACAAAAACAAGCTTAATTTTAACCTCAAAGGAAGCAGCAATCATCCTCTCAACAAGAATATAAATTGTTCAGCTTCCAACTACCCTGCCGCAGAAATGTATTTAATTAAACATGTTTAGAGCATGGTCCTTCAAACCATCTTGTTTAGGTAGGGTCACAATTTTCAAAGTAACCCTTGAAAACCACAGTATGCTGGACATCGACATTATGCACAATGGCAAAAAGCGTGCAATATGAGCATTATTTTATAAAATATATGGTTAGAAATAACATGGCAAAAACAATTCTTTGTGAGTGACTTAATTATTGCTTACAAGCCAATTTGGTTAATAAATAAACACCTGAGGCTAAGATATGAAATTGTACTTTCAGGTCACTTCTCACATTCAAAATGTCTGCATAGTCATAGCTTTGAGAGTTGCCTTAAAGAAAAACTGCAACTGCAATAACAAATACATATTCAGTAACAGAACATTAAGCAAGGCTGTAGAAGAAATGCAGAACAGTCATGATTTGTAAATTACAGGTTTAACCCCATGCATCCAGCATAACTTTAATGTTAGTGACAATATCACTGTAGAAGTCTGCGCTTGGAATTTCACCTCTTAAAAAAAAGAAAAAAGAATCCTTGAAGACAGGATTTATGACAGTTATCCAGCAGTGCCTTTTTCACAAAACTTTGAAAAGTAGTGGTTCACCGATTATGGAACCCCATGGCACAAAGCTAAATGTGTATTTACAAACCCCTTTAAAACATCCGCTTGAAACAAAAACATGCCTTTCAGTTCATAAAAAACAACTACCAAAGCAGTAGTATATACACACAGTCTAACCGATTGTTAAATGTGCACACACACAATGCAGATAAATTTAAACAGTAATGTCTATTGTACAGAAAAAGTATATTGTACAGTACTCCTGTCTGTTAAATGATGGAACTTTAGACTATGCACGTATTTAGTATGGGCATTTGACAATGTCTAGATTTGATGGCTAACAGATTGGAGCATGTTCACAGTGCTTGCCAATATCTCTGTGTAATAAAATCCAAGAGAGCATAGTTTTTGTAGACTTGGAGCAACAACAAGGACAAGGTGTGTTGAAAAATACTCACACACACAAACAGGTATTATGAATATCTGGGGATTTTCATGAGCACATTAACAGTAATGATATGTATGGAAAAAGTTGGATATTTACAGAAAGCTGGTCAGTTAATTCATAAGAAAATTCATAAGAAACATTTAACCTTTCATGGCCATATTATAGATTACTAATGCCCTTAAAAAAACTTTTTTTTTTCTTTTTGTTTTCTATATAAAAAAAAGATCATCAAAAATAAGTCAGTTCTATACAAAAAGCAAATACAAATAGAAAAAAGGAACCATAAGAGGAGTGGATCAAACTTCTCTCCAACGTTGCAAATTAATTTGATGGGTGGAAGTCTGCCACTGGAGACAAATCTAGGCACCATGGACAACCCTGTGGGATTTAAAATAAAATAACGAAACGTCACCAGGTTTCTTTCAGCTCTTCTGGGACTGGTGCAGGAAGCGTGTCTGGAAGGTGTGGTGCCACCTGTGTGGGCACCAGGGTGTTCTGCTTCTTAGAACTGCAGCAGGGCTTAAATAACCGAGGATCAATGATCACCTCCCCAAACCGTCCTTTATAGACAATGCCACAGCATATCTTCTGCCTAAAAAAAATAATAAAAACGAAAGGTACAATCTTTATTTGAATGTATGGTAAAAGCATAATGCACATGTATATATATATATATATATTTTTAATATCTATTATGCATATTTATATCTATCAGAATAAAAACATGACACTACAGGGAACGAGTAAATAAAACAAAAATGATCAGTAAATAAGGTTTGTAGGATATACCTTTTCCAGTAGGAGCGGTCAAGGAAAGAGAAGGCAGTGGGCGTAGAACGCCTCTGCTTGGACTCAATATCAGAACCATCGTCCGACTGGTTGCTGTAGCTGGGGGACTGGGAAGGAGAGGTACTGGATGTGGTGCTTTGGGCATCCGAGTCTGTGAAGAACGTGCAAACAAAGCTTTTTAGACCAACACGGCAAACCAATCCATTATTGATTAGATTGACAAGTTAAAAAGCATGTTGTTGGTACACTCAAGTTAATTATTGCATTCATAACTTACTTTGCCTCTTGAACTTGTGAAGTTTTTTAAGCTTGCTTTTCCTCTTCACATCCCCCGTCTTCATCTTCTTAGGTTTAGTTAATTTGAAGCCTGGTCCTGCTCTGGCATCCACAACCTGTATTATGAACAGAGACATGTCAATTAAATAAATTATCCTATTGAAACGGCAAAAAACTAAAATCATTTGAACAGCCCTTACGTGATTCCAGTTCTTCTTTGACCCATTAGGTAGCTTTTTCCATCTCTTTACCAACAGAACACAAGCATTGCAGATATCTCCAACACGATCTTCTGACAATCTACACACAAACAATAAGTAGCATCAGAAACAGTGCAACGTTAACATATTAATACAGACCAATGGCTTATTATACAGCAATCATATGGAGATTAACAAAAAACATGTATTCAATAAGGAACTCACCCAAAACACAGCCTGAAGGTTTCTTCATAACGACCGCTGTCTGTAAAACGTGAACTTGAGGACTTGGTTTTACAGATACAACATCCATCGTTACTCCGGTAGATCTTGGATTTATGAAAACCAAACATTTTTTTAATCCGTTGATCGCTGGTCCAATACCTGAACACCTGAAAATATACGGAATATTTGGTTAAAGGTGGTCTCAATTCACTGCCCAGCACTGCAGATAGACGCGCACTATGCAATAAAGGGGGGCTGCACCCAAAACAGACACGGCTGACTCATCAATTAAATATAATTTAAGATACCATAACAAGATAACCGGACTTTAACGTTTAAGTCATCTACATAACAAATGCATGTGAATTTAAAAAAATCTGGTGTTCTGAACCAACCAAGTTGCCGCCGGTTTGCGAATATGCAGGAAAAAGAGGATGCGACGAATAAAATAGTAATCACTTCATCACTTCAACATCAAGCCATACAAACAGCGTTGTTCAAAACTAACGAATAGGGAAACAACAGTCCGAAACCATGACGTACGTACAGTTACAATAATAATGTTGGCGACTTCACTTGATTTCATGTGACGCAACAGAATAACACTTTCGAATTTCAGTTCGAAAATTGAATATACGCGATATTAAAGAGAAGGGTGAAACTCAGAATTGTATTCTCCTTTATATTCTGATGATCCGCTGGTATATAAATATCTGTGAAGTGTGTACATCGGTTATATAAAAGGTAATGACCGTGTGTCAAGACGTGTGTTTTGGTTGTCGATATAGAAAAGCGGGCAGTGCTCTCTGAAGTCGAACAAAAAGCTACCGGGGCTTGTCGTTCAACTATTTGTACATGCTGCTGTATCGAATAACTACACTTAATGGTATTTTGTATTATATAAGTTCCTTTGAATTAACGTAGCAGAAATACAGCCTACCTTCCCTTTAAATTCAAACTTTTGTCCGCTAGAGCGCCAAATACGGCTTATTGTTGTTAGCTAGCGGCTACCTAGCGTGTTAGCTTCCACGCCACGCTCTCATTCACTTCCACGGCATCCCATTGTTGAGCGCAATCCTCTCGTGCATTGAACTAACTTCAACATGGACGTCAGACTAAATGCAAACCAAGAAATTTCAACGGCGGATACGAAATAACATAACCGATCAACATTATTTATTTCAAGAAATCCATAGAGAAGACTTACCGAACAAAAACTTTGATCTTGACGGTTTTCCTTTCACGCACTGCGCATGCCTTACTACAACATACAGCTGTGTATTATAATATTATTAGCATAAAAACACGGAATGAAAGGGCTCGACGTAGAAAGACCATATAAGGAGTGCAAAGGTCTGGTTTGAAAATGCTTTCGACCAATCACTGCTGCCGTGTATAGTGTTTATCAATGTTGCATTTCGGTAGTTGTAGTGCTCACGTTCAAATACTGTGGATCTACGCTGTGCTATCAACTACACTTTACACTGCAATTCCCAGAACCGAAGATACGCCCATAAGGGAGAAAATAATATACTCGAGTTGGCGCCAACGGGTTTGTTTACGTTTACTCGCAGGCTGTGCAATCTACTTCGTATTATGTTTTCTGTTTGTACTTTTATGTTAATAAACAAAACACTCAAATAATATACAATTTTATGCTTACGTACGTTTTATTCTTTATACATATATATTTATTTTTTACACTGTACACAGTTGCCCACTTAGTAAACACTACATTACACAGCTATGTCAATAAATGTACAATAGTATTGGAAAACAAAATATATATATCTCCCAAGATGCTCATGTAGATTGAACACAGACAAGTACAACAGAAATAATCCAGATGTTGTTGGCACAGGGAAATCCATCCTTTACGTCTTATATCAAATCCCTTGTCCTGCACAGTAAGTTTAATAAAGTAAAGAGATGGCGAGTACTCTCCAAAATTGTCCTTCCCCCTAGTCCAACAATGTTTTCACCTGGAGATTGCATAGCAGAATCCATGACAAATCAGAAGTGTGGCATCCCAACACATGGTCATGTAGATGTCTTTCCAGATCTCAAAACAGTGCCAAACAATTATACTCAAATGTTCTTCAGACAGCAGGCGTAGTGTTAATGGTTTAATGTGGATGAGTATCAGGGCCTGGTTAAAGCTATTTGCTCAAAATGTTAATAATAGCCAGCATTCCCCTAAATAAGAGGCGTGTGATGGTGAACCGATGTACAGAACAAGAGCAACGCAATGCTTCACACTCAACGCAAAGTAGCTAAGACATTTGCCATAGACCACTGCCATGAGACTGATCCATGTAATATATTTTCATACTTCTATACTTTTCAGAGAATAGCCAAACAAACAAGACACTGTTTGGTTCATGTAATTGAATAGATCTCCAGACTACAAAAACATACATCCCCTGTCATGGGCATACTTATAAAGCATACTTTTACATATTTTGCTTCAAGCTCTGCATTATGACATTGGAATCTGAGTTACAACAGAGCAAGCAACTTGTCAGACATAACAAAATAATACTGTTATCTTTGAAAATATATGAAACAATTCTTGTTTTTCGCAAATATCGCTATTGTCAGCACTTAATGACAACAATGAAAATATTGTATTTCAACAGTAAAGCACAAGTGGGTTATCATCAGTAATGTCAGAGTCATGGATCATAATAGAAAACATATTTTAAACGTCTAACACATCTTGAAAGGCTCATTGCACTTCATATTTATATATGGCAAAATGTATCAGTAGCTTTAATATAAGCCAGAAAACCTCATTTGTTCAAGTCTCCTCCTGTTTTAAAAAAGTTACTATGGTTTTTGTTGTTGTTTTTGTGTGTGGTCCCAATATCTTTCCTGCTCTGTCCCAACAGCAGGAAGGAGTGTTCTTATTAGATGCCAACACCTTTTACAAGAGAAGCTTCGAGGGTAATGTTGAACTCTTGCAATGTCTGCAGCACTCTGATCAAAGAATTCACCAATGAGTGTTCCTTAATCAACGCAATCTCCTCGTACATCTGGGCCGTGATTGGACAATCTGCAAGCAGAGCAATCCAATGGTGCAGCAAATGGTCCCTAAGAGATGAGGTCAAATATAAGTAAACAACGAGAGCGAAAAATTATGTGAGAATAGATCATGAGCGGTAACATTCTTATTTTGACATGAATTGTAGAAGTTTCAGGCAGTGCTCACCACACAGTCCATCTCATCCCCTCTCACTCTCCCATGTTGATATAAAGAGGTGCCTTAAGACTAAGTGCTAAGTGCCTACCTCGCTCCAAGACAGACAAGCATCTGGAACTTTCCATCCTTCCCAATGTTTCGGGACGTGCTGTTGATGGCACGCATGAAGCGGCAGAAGTCGCTCACTCTTGTCTGCCAGTTCTCATCCAGGCTCACACCCCGCTGCTCTGCATTCTGAAAGTGCACTTGGGACTTTTCTGTAAAAATGAAGAGAAATGGTAGAATAATTAAAGTAGCTGGATTATTATTGCATACGGTTATTGAATGTTTAATGGTACTTTAAAATAAATGTTACCTAAGAAGTCCCAAATGAAGACATTCTTGAAAAGCCGGGGTGATTTGAATCCATGCTGAAACACTTGCTCCAGTGCCCAGACCAGACCATATTCCCCACACAGCAGCAGAGTCAGACTTCCCCTCTGCACTCAGCACACATGGAGGAGAATATTGCGAGGATGAATGTTTAGAAAGGTTAGCAACTCTCATAATAACATACCCAACTTTAGCAGATAAATATTTTTTACCAAAACCAATCATTAGGTTTTTTGTATGGTCAACCAGTACCTTCCTGAGATACATTCCACATCTTATTAATCTCAATCTCATAAGTATTTTATTTTAATAACATCAAAGGCGAAAATATGAACCAATAATGAAATACAGCAGGATCTGTCAAGGAGCTTCTTAAACCAATTAGGTGAGATAAGAGATCAAATATATATATTAATAATAAAAATAAAATAATTAATTGTGAGTTGAAGAATAAAATAAATCATACGTATTCCTTAACACCAACATATAGATTATGTTTAAAGACCATAGAGATCACTAGGGCAGTAGCCATTCTTTAGTAAAAGGCAATATATAACAGAGGAACAAGCGGCAGGGTGGCATCTACTTAAGTCATCTCCTACCTCCTTCTCTGGCTTGTGGAAGTGCTTAACGATTCCATTGATGGCCTCCCCAACTCCTTCTTGGATCTGACCTGTGTTTAATTCTGGACAATGCGGGGAGAAAGAAGGGAAATTCGATTCATTAACAGAAACGCTCATGGTAGAATAACATCCAGATTCAAGTGATCCAGGGCACAACTAAAATGTGTTTATACATCTGTGGAAGTGCTTCGCCTTCCACAGTATAGCTATGTTATTTAGGAAATGCTTAACACCTCGAACATACTGATTGCGTTGAAAGCTGCCATTTTGTGTTTTTTTGTACAACCTGGGTGGTTTGAACTGCACAGATACAAAGATGGTTCCGCCTAGGTCAGGTTTACTGCCTGCCTCTCAGATGTGTTTTGGTGCTATAACCAGTGCAGGGCTTTAGACGCAAACCCTTCTGCAATGCAAGGTTGCAAGCCTTAGCCAAGTTGCATGGAATGGACTTGCGAATTGCCATGCAACTACGCAACCAGTATGTACAAGGCTTTATGTGGAATTGAATAAAAGGCAATCAACCACAATCAACAATCAACAACAATCAGTCATGTCGCCAGTTAAAAAAAACAGTAAACAATGCTAAAGGCAGTGGAGGTTTGACTCACTTGGTTTGCTGTTTGGCGAGATGGTGACAAACCTCCTCATCATGCCTGGGGACTGCTGCATGGGGGGGGTGCGACACATGCGCTCGTCGTTCTCCGCGCTGGCGGTCACCAGCTCTCCCACCAGGATCCTCTCTTGACTGCCATCGTCCACGCCTTTCCCCAGCCAGCGTCCGCAGGGGAACCTGGCGCAAGTACGCAACACATGCATGGTAAGGTGG
Source organism: Trisopterus esmarkii (assembly GCA_027123545.1). NCBI lineage: Eukaryota > Metazoa > Chordata > Actinopteri > Gadiformes > Gadidae > Trisopterus > Trisopterus esmarkii. Next base: position 10,175,368 of record JAOPJL010000034.1, on the reverse strand, counting down.
TCACGGGGTCTGCATTGTCTGAGCTCAACATAAACACATGCTTGTTTTCGGTAGTTTTTTCTTCGTATGCCAACATACTTGTAGGTGTGTCCGGTGATCTCATTGCGAACCACAACGCTCTCCACGAGCCACTTGGCGTAGAGTCCTGTGTTGTCGTGGCCTATTTGAACCGTGGTCAACTTGCCTAGGTTCTGGCACTGAACAGGAGTAGAATAAATGATAAGGTTTTTGTGGTTAACATTTGTCTTGGTGGTTTTGCACACCATGCATTAAAAATGTGACTTGTACATAACAAAAACCACACCAAAGACAGATATATACAATATCTTCCAATCACTTGAATTATTGACAAAAGAGAGAAAATGTGCAGCTATCATCATCATCAGCATCATCATCATCATCATCATCATCATCACAATCATAATCACCACCATCACCATCATCATCCTCACCTCAAAAGTGATTTCCAGGGTGTTCCTTGGAACCTGCAGCACCCCGGTCTCCGCCAGCTCCCCGGAAACACACACCCAGGGGTTGGCTGTGAACATGGAGCCCCCCAGCTTCTTACTGGAGACCACCAGCACATGGTAGGGGATCACTGTGACCACAGCACACAGGGAGGAAATACGTCAGGGAATGGCTACGTAATGATTACCATGGCGTGGGGACCAATATGGACAGCCATTGTGCGATATGAGCAGAACAACTCACTGATGGTAGTGAAGACGTTGGTGAAACAGAAGTAATCCACAGCGTTGAAGGAGAGGAGATGGTATAGGAACTGCTCCTTCTCGTCATCACAACGCAGGAAAGCATAGCGCTTATACAGTTTTCTAGAGGGTGGGCAAAAATACATTAAGCAATAAATTCATGAATGCATTCATAGTTTTGTGGTTTAATTTGTTTTGTGCCAAATGGATACACATTGTGTTCATAACGATATCTGATTGCATCAATGGATTAGAAAACAAATTGATTAATCAACAATACTGTCCTCAGATTGTAAGGTGACCAACATCACAATTCCTGGCATGGCAAGGTCAGAAACGGAGTCTGAAATTCCTTTGAATGTGACCCAGTTCAACAATGATTTATCAATTATGAACAATCCTGTGAATAATTGATGCTTCAGTGGACCGTAGTATGACGCCCTGCCATTTTAAAAGGAGCTTATTAATTATGTATGAGTGGTTGGTGGATATCAGGTTAATTTCTTATTGCAGTCCTCTACAATTATAATAACAGTAGTAACTTTTTATTCTTTTTCTCTCCCATCATAGAATGGAATAATTACGTGAGCCTAAAGGTTAAGAAAACACAGATGACCCAAAAAGAAAGGTCAATAGACAACATTTAAGTCAAGTAAATTCCCTTATTTGTCCCATACACAATTATTTTTGTAAATTGTAAATATTGTCTTCCCCAAGTCATGCATCAAGGCTCTTCATGATTGAGTGTGGAGGTTTTTGATTGAGTGTCACTCACTTTGTAAGCTCGTGGTCGGACAGCAGCTGCTTCAGGTGCCTGGAGAGCAGTTTCTTCTCCATGGAAAGGCGCACCCAGGCCCTTGCTTTGCCCACGTCTGTCTTGATCTCACTGATATTCTGAATATGCCTGCAGATACATATGACAAAGTCAAGGGAAGCAACCATAGAAGGTGATGGAGACAAAACATGAAGCAAATTAAAACCAACAGAATTATTAAAACCAAGGGAAATGCTGAAATGAATCTGGAATATAAGCATTGACAATCAACTAATAACACCAGCTTCACTTGAAAAGAAAGATGGATATTATGTTCCATCTCTGTGCCACCATTTGTGCGTGCGTGTGTGTGTAAACAGCCCAGGATTGTAGGACGGATGCAGAGAGCAACTCCACCCCCCAGCGTGCGAGACGTCGACGCTAGAGGCCTATCATGCCTCACCCACGTCCAGACATATTCCCTTCCACTCCACCTGGCTGTACGTCTGCTGCCCTGCTCGTGGCCCCTACCCACCTCCCCCCCCTACTGCCGCAGCCTTCTACACACACCATGGAGCATCCCTCTCACGCATTAACCCACTTTCTGCAACACGCTTTCTCCATGGCAACAGAGCTAAACTGCATCTACCCATGGTGCACTTGGATGCCAGACATGCTGTTAGCTTCAGACAACATGCGGTCAGCTTTCATTTTACTACTTCATTTTGATAAAGGCACCGAAGATTGTTTTGGATGAATGAAGAAAACAAAAAGCCAAACTCAAAGAGATGGGACAATAATGTAGAATCCTATTCATGCACATAGGACCGACAAGTTTTAGTATTATTTTATTTTAAAAATGTAGGTCATAAGATGCTGCTTCATAAATTAAATGATCAATTCAAAAATAAAATTGATGGGTTAGATAGATTTTAGACAAAAAATTCTATATAATAAAGTTATTTTTGCAAATAATATTATCAAAATATGAATTTGCTTTATTTAACTAACAAAAATTCACAAGGTTAATAAATGAATACAAATTATATATAGGTCTATAATATAATATAATAAAGAAATTTACAAATTGAAAATAATGTAACATAAAAGATCATAGTTATAGTTGTTGCTTGCTGGTAATAGTCACGTGTGTTAACACATTTGTTTTTGTATGACGAGAGGGAGTGGTCTGTGGGCAAAGCATACAGCCATGTTAGATTTGTGAAGACTGACAGGGTGCCTGGTAATTAGGCTGGAAGTAACGTGTTGTTACACAGTTTGGCTGTGAGCTCCCTTTGAACCACACAGGGATTGACACATTTAAAGGATGACCTCTGCCGATTGTCTGGAACATGTAGATGTTTTTTTATCGTAAAACCTGGTTACATACGTAAAAATGCATGAAAAAGGTTCCCAGCTTATGATGTCCATCCGTTTGGACACAACTCCCAAACTTTAAAGGGTCGTGAAACATTTTCTATCCCTCAATAAAATCAGTTAAGGTTTTGTTATGCGTTGCTTTGTTATCGCTTGAATACACATTTACATCTGTTGACCACTAGTAGGCAGAGTTTGACATATACAACATTAAGGTTAAAAAGATCCAAGGCATTTGAATATGAATACTTGTGAAAGAACTGTAAAAGTAGTGGACTCAAGGAAATTAATAGACCAACCTCATATCTTGTATCAGAGAGACTTTTAGAGGGGGCATGGCAGAGCCTCCATCGGATTTGCGCCGCTCAGAGTCGTGAATGAAACCTGAGAGAAGAATAGTATGGGAGGTGAACTACAGGATAAACAGGTTGCAACCCATTTACACAGCAGGCCTACAAATAACCCATACATGGGCAATAATCAACAATCCTTTCCACCTGAATATTTGGTGTGTATTAAGTGAATATTAAGAGATTTCCCTATTCACCTGGGGGTCCTAATCCGCCTGGTGTGGCATCAGTCTTCTCTTTGCTCTCCTGGTAGTGGAGCAGGTGGGACCACAAGGCAGACTTACCCTGTATAAACCAACAAACAAACACAGGAAGTGGTAAAGTTGCACAGGAAATGGTGGTTGTAAGCTAGTCATTTGCATTCATGTTCAAGAGATGTGTCACCACATGACACATTACTTTGTTGCTATGATGAGGATAGATTTGATTTTTCAGCTGAGCTATTCAGCGTAGACATCTGACATCAATTCTTTAAGTAATGCTAGGGCCTCCTAAGTAGAAGCATTCATTAATTGATGCTTCATTTTACAAGGCTTCCACAGAAGCAAGCTTATAATAAAGCACATATACTGAAGCCTTGTGAAACCATCCTGATCTTCACAGATCAGTCTGGCCTCGATTCCTCTAAAAGCCTTTCCTGAAATGTATTAAATAATAGGACCAATCAGTGCTTGGGTCAGGGACTTCATGATGAACAAGGAGCGTCACAGTCTGCGAAAAGTGAGTTGAAAGTGTTTAAAGATTAACATAAATCTGCAAGGAAGGCTTTTCTAAGATTAGACTATACAAAGAGAGTGAGAGTGTCACTCTGAGTGGCTGCAGTTCTTTGAACAGCGTAAGGCCGTGGCCATATTTGAAAAATGAATAACTGCGTAGCCAAGGCCAGACTGATACTCATAGATAAACACATGAATATCTGGATGGTCTTAAGAGGCAAGATAAATTGCACAATGCAATGGATTATGGACTGGTACTTTTAGCTCTATATTTGCCCACTTGAAATGTTCTTCATTGGATTCTGGAATGTATGTATATATATATACCTATTTTACTTATTGTATTTCATCCATGCTCAAGGCAACAGCTCACTCATAGAGGAATGTAAATATATATACATATATTTTTCGGAATTATTTGCTTAAATATATATATATTTTTTTTTTCAAAATATACTATTCCTCTTGAAAACCATTCTAGCCAACCATATAACGTATATGTACATATACCTTGTGCCTTAGTTATTATATGTGTATTCTATATCTTGACATTCCATTTCCATTTCCATTTCCATTTATGTTTTTTAATTTGCTGCTATTAAGCCCAAAGCACATGGAGCATAAACGTAGTTTTCTATTGTAGTAATAAATGATTTAGTAATAAAATTAATATAATCATATTGTTTTAACAGAGCAAGGGTCAGACTGTAGAATGCTGCGAGGCTGTATTTTTTATTTGTCTATTTTGTTCACGAAAATCCCCAAAGATAATTTTGTGTTGCATCCCTGCCGTGCGCTTTGGGCTTCTTATTCCAAAATCCCCCTCCTGGGATGGACAGAACTAGTGGCTGACCTGTTTAACCTGCAGCCCGTGGCTCCAGATCCTCTCCAGCAGGTCGCAGAGGCTGGCGATGAGAGTGTTCTCCTCCACCCCCGTGATGCTGACCTCCCCGTGGCCCAGCTCCACCGCCTCCCGGCCCATCTTCTCCACCAGCATGCGCTTCGTCTGCACCAGAACCACAAAACACCCGGTGAGCAGGTCTTCGTACATCCTACGCCCCCACATAAGCACTTTAAATGTCAACTGTAGTCACAACGTACACCTGTGGACTGATGTAGCAATCTGTGTCAGATCAACTCAACCTACACCAAATCAAATTAACATGGATTCTGGAATACGGAAAGATGGAAGAGACGATAACAAGACAAGGCAATATGGAAGATAAAATGAACAGGAAGATTTGTAATGTTTTTATATAAAAATGTTACATTTAGCCAGGTCAAAAGATGTATGACCACAGAGTGTGGTCTTGCATGCTGGACGGGAATATGCCCAAACCTTGTTTCTGCACTCCTTCAGCAGTCCCTCTACAAATTTCCAATTGGTATGAGCAATGACAGAAGGGGAGAGGTTGGACAGTTTGGGCTGCCTGATCGTGGTTCCAAGGTTCCTGGCCTCCTGGATGTACTTCTGATGACGGAGGTGGAGAGAGTGAGACAGCACAGGATTATGAGAAACAGAAAAATCAAGAAATACTGAGAAAATTGAAACAGGAAATCACTTGGCAAGCAAATTTGGAAAACACACAAAGGGAGGTACACAGGTTCATACGAATACCGGTAGTAGGGGAAGCCACAGCACAGCGTACAGTGTGGAAAGTAAGGATAGGATAAATAGGATAATATCAAGGGAAATTATTCTGAGTAATAAACTTTACGAAGACCAGCATCTGGAAATGTAGCAGCTAGTCTGTTCTGCACTGCAGTATAATGGGCCATGCAGGCTTTTCTTTAATTTCCTACTGGACAAAGCAGCAAGCTATTATTCCCATGGAAGTCCTTTTGAGGGACTCTAATGATTGATGCCAACAGAGTCTAATTGTACTTCAGCAATCTTCTGTCTTTCTCTCATATTCCATTTAGCGGTCTGCTGCCTGACGGGCCTGAGAACTGGTAATCAGATAGCAGGCTGACATTTGGTGTATATCTTTTGATGTAGAAATGGCAAGATGCCAGTTCACACGTTTCTATTTTTCATATTCAAATAGCCATACATTTTATTCTGGTTGTTTAGTTTGTAAAGATGACTTTGTATGCATGTGTAAATGTGTATGTGTGTGTGTGTGTGTGTGTGTGTGTTCCATAAAAAATATTCTGGTTGTTTAGTTTGTAAAGATGACTTTGCATGCATGTGTATGTGTATGTGTGAGTGTGAGTGTGAGTGTGAGTGTGAGTGCGAGTGTGTGTGTGAGTGTGTGTGTGAGTGTGAGTGTGAGTGTGAGTGTGTGTATGTGTGTGATTGCGTGTCTGCAATCGGCATTCCGCAAATAAAAATAGTGGTTCACACTGCTAATGTGACAACAGTTGAGTTGGTTGGAGTCAGTCTACATTGCACTCGTTTACATTTTTATCTACATGCTAATTAGCAAAAACATGTTTGGGCCAGTTCCGGGTCGTTGGTTGACAGCGGGTACTGGTGGGCTCAAGCTTTATTTTTTGCCTGATGCCAACCTATACTCCCTACCAATTACAAAACTGTTCACAAAAGCGATAAAATCGTTTTTTCTGCAGTGCCAGCCAAGTTAATAAGGTGTGAGAGGGATAGGGTTTAGGTCAACCTAGCGATGGAGTGAGAGGCGGGAGGGAAGGAGCAAAGTGTTGGGTGGGGGGGTTGGGGGGGGGGGAAATGGCCATGTGGACACAGGCCTGAATGACAACTGTCACA
>JAOPJL010000034.1:10146890-10158807 GCA_027123545.1 Trisopterus esmarkii | reverse complement strand
GTGTGTGTGTGTGTGTGTGTGTGTTTTTGTGTGTGTGTGTGTGTGTGTGTGTGTGTGTGTGTGTGTGTGTGTGTGTGGGCTGTTAACAACAGGGATACAGAAAACCAACTACTCATTACCTCTATGAGCCAAGGAATTAAAAGACACTCAAGAGACATTTGAAGCCAACCCACAGAGACACAAGCTCTGCCTGTATTAACAAGGCATTTACATCTCCTTATCATCCACACTGAAGTGAATTCAAATCGGATACTGGCACTGCTTCCAAATCTGTTCAATAGGACCATACAAAATGTTTGTGATACTCCAGTATGATAAACACATTATTATAATACAAAAATATTATAATGTTACAATCATGTACCAACTGTGGGAAACTGCTGGGGAATATTATCTAAATTAGGAGCAATTTTGAATAAGTTCTCTCTTCCCAAAGTGTGTGTATGTGTGTGTATTTGTTTATGTGTTTGTGTGTGTATGTGTTTTTGTGTGTGTCCCTGCCTCTCTCTCTCTTTCAGCGCACTTCACACACTCTGCAGTGATGAGCCGCGTCCGGGGGAGGGGCGTTACGTCACCAACAACCAATAATAATCATGCTGCAACACTGCCATCCTCCTCGTCCCCGGGGTTGCCTAGCAACACCATAGCTTTGCCCCCTTAAGAGCATCTCCTCCCCCCTTTCCCCCCTCCCCAACTCCCCCCTAAAGCCTCATGGCCCTCTGTAAACAATTTACCTTTTCTTGTCCCTGGAATGGATCCAACCACTCTGCCAGCATCGACAAACAACCCCCACACAGCCACATGCTGTCCAGTACAACTCTCCCTGTATCTTGAGAAAGATATACTGTATACTCATAGGAATGATGAAGTTGGTAAGAAAAATAATGCAGAAAATAAATTCTATATCCTGCGGTTTTCATGAATATGAATATACATAATTCTCCTGCTCAAACCATTGCCCTAAATACAGCAATCACAGCAATCAGTGGTAATCAATTTGAGAGTGTAAATTAAAATAAATGAGGTCTGAGCTGTTTCTCCACTGAAACACGCATTTGTAGCTATGTAACTTGTAACTAATATTATCCACAATCAATCACAGCAAGCCAAGACTTGTACACAAGATGACCAAACAAATAAGAGCTGATCTGAGCTATCAAAGACCGCCCTTCACACCACACTGATGCCAAGCCTCATGTGTTCCCCAAGGATTAAAGGCACACAAGACCGAGCTGGAACCCCCTCTCACACATGGCCAGGACTTGAGTTACATCCGGTGGGTGCAGCCTACGGCGGGATAAGGGTTCTTAACATTTGCACAAGCTGGGATCCACGTTGTGCTTCTTTAAGCACTTCTATTCAGCAGGTTACATAATGTGATGGATACAAGTGGCTCTCAGCATACCAAACATGTGCCAAGTAACCAAGTTGCTTCGGGAAATTTCTTATACAATCAGTCGACAATAACTGTCTGTCCAAATGTTTTACATTTTGCTTTTCTAGCAGATGCATGTGAAAGGGGACTGTTGAACGGATGGTATGGAAGATCTACAGCACACTCATCAGTCCCATCTAAACCTAAGCTCATCTTGCCAAGCAAATACGTAAAAAAGTATATGGCCACCATAAAAAAATTACAAGCAGCCCAGCCAATACAGTATTTGCCTTTAAAATAATTAACATCTTTCAGTATATTGACTGAATCATTATTAGTAAAATAATTAGGGCCTCCTTATGCTAAGCATAATCATGTTTATTCTTTCAAGTTAAAAGTGCTTGAAGAAACTCACTTCAATAAATCAATTGGAGATTATATTCACGTTTAAAGTTAGCTTTTAACATTTTGATCTCGTGACTGTCATCACTCATGATGTTGTAGTTCCACAGCATTGGTTATAAGGTCAGCATAGTTTTAACATATTTATTCCCCTCGTTCAATCTCTAACTCCAACCCCAATAATAACTGTATTCCGATCCCCTTTTTTTTCAATCTGAAAGCAGTTACTTGAAGTGTGTCTGTCCAGTACATTGGCTCCATATGGACGGACAAAGGATAAATGTGCAGAATTGCTTTACTTACGCTGGGAGTAGAGCAGTATCTGGATCTCCAGAAGTGCGCAGGTGAACAGCTGGATCACGTTCTCCACCCCCAGCAGGTCAAACACCTCGGCCATGGCAAAGTCAAAGAGGGGCAGCTCGGCTGTGCTGGGCCTCTGGCACACCACGGCCCCGTAGACGCCCGAGAACTTGAGGGAGCGTCCGGCCGGCGGCAGCGGCACCTCGTAGAGCACGTTGTAGATGTAGCTCTCCAGCGGGAGCGGCGGGGGCTGGGGGGCGGTGACGGCCAGGTGCAGCTGCTGCAGCACCTTCCTGCTGGCCTGGGTGAAGGCCATGGGGGCGATCAGGCAGATGCACTTTGAGACGAACAGCGTGTCGCGGCTGATGTCGTACGAGTTGAAGCGCTGCAGGCGGGAGATGGCCGGGGCGGCCTGGAGCGTCGGCTGGGCCCTGGGGAGCTGGCGCGGCGGCAGAGGCGGGAAGGGCCGCGGCGGCGCATCCTCGGGCCCCTGCGGGGAGGTGGCGGGCGTGTGCAGGATGTCGTACTGCTCGGCGTTGTGCATGTGGTAGAGGGTCTGCATGGCGCTGCAGATCTGCTTGCTGGTCACCTCCTCGAAGAAGGTGAGGGCGAAGCCGTACGTCCGGGAGCCGTCCTCCCGCGTGATGATGAAAGAGTGGAACTGGGGCTCCCGTGTGTCCACCTGCGTCCGGAAGGCAAGGCCCTTTGGCATACACAGCTGGGGGTGGGGAGGGGGGAATAGAACAAGGAAAGAAAAGCTGTTTATGTGGAGCAATGAGCCTTATTCGTGTAGTGGCCATCTTGGTTGTTAACCCTAGCTAAGGTGGTAGAATCGAATGCTGAATTCTTCAGTGGGCTCCACCAACCAGCTAGTGTTTGGCACCAAGATGGTCATTAGGGAGATATGGCCCATGACAGATTTGTGTGAGAGTTAACAGTAGAGCCACTGTTGATTAAGTCATTTAAATCAAGATCATTATGTCATTGTGATTTTTGCACATAGAATACGTATAAATTAACCAGCATATTATACCATGCCAACTGCATCCTGGTCAAATGGGTTCCATTCCACATTCTCTGGATAGTGCGCTAAAACTTTGGACTTGAAGGTTCTGCGCAGGGGACTCTGCTCAAAGTTCTCACCTAGAGGAAGGCCAAACCAGAAGACACAAGAGAAGGGAAAGGGTTCAGAGTCAAAGTAGGACTGAGGGAAAGCAATGTGGAAGTCCAGTAAGAAGCAGGCTTTGAGTGCAAAACACGCCTCCAGGGAAATAGGAAGTCATTAGATTTATTTCTGGGAGAAAGCTAGTATTACACCATATGAAGCCATCAACTGCACCCTATATAATAGATGACAATGTCCACCACAATAAGTCCAAAATATTCAAACACAATTTAATCAAGGTAAAGGACCAAACGTACGTATATGAATGCGTTAGCAAACCAAAGACATTTAAATATCTAAAGGGTTGATGCAGTTCGTGACAGCTTCAATTGCAAAATAAAAAAGCAATAGTAAAAAATATAAAAGACAAAAAAAAGAACAGTTCAAGAAGATTTGAACCCAGATTGAAGCAGAAGTGATGCGCACACCAAGGCATGAATGAAAAGTCATTCAGAGGGTAAGGGGAGAGGACATATTGACCAAGCAGCACCCAGTGCAGGCTGCCCGGTACGGGTGCGTTGTTGTGAGAAACAGAAGCAGTGATTGTCAAACATAGGCCCGATGTTCTGCCGCTGCTAGAAGATGGGAGGGGGGACGGGGGGCGGTTGGGGGTGGGGGGTACAGGCAGGCGGGGTCAACGGCAGAAGAGGAGGAAAATCAATTTGGAGCGCAAGAGAGGAAAGGCTTGTTCCCACACTGGAGCAGAATTGCGGAGTCGTGAAAACTCAAAATGTTTAAGTACAAAAGCCGGGGTGCCATTGAAGAAGGGTGTGTCAAATTTAAAGTTGAAGGGTAAAAGCTGAGCCAAGTTTTATAAGGTGGGATTGTGCAGAGATTGGGGGAGCAATGGGGAAGGGGGAGGGGTTACCTTCTTCTGCACTCGCCAAGTTTCCTCTGGCCCCATCTCTGAATTTAGTAGCCTCTATATACTGGCATAAAGCTAAACAACAAATAAAACAAGAGTATTAATGAAAGGTTGTCCCTAAAAGGTTAGTGCACCGCTTCTCAGTAGGTGTGCTTGAAATTAAATAAACATTTTGTTCCCAGCCCTGGGTGCAAAAAGAGAGCAGCCAGATGTATTGACTTTGCCCTTTAAGACCGACAGACACCTGAAGGGTAGGTTAGTGAAGTGCTGTTTTTGATACACAGTATTAAAGGGGTTCCGTCGAGAGAGTATTACTTCATGCGCGTGTTGAACAAAATACATTTTCAGGATCAGAACAATGGGAAACACAACTCCTGAACAAATTATGTCAATTGCCCAACTTCTCTGTGTTTTTATTGTCATGGAAACAAGTGTTTATTGGCGCCATTTTTTCACATCACGCGTATTAAACAGTACTCTCTGTGATAGAAAATGGCTGAGCATGACAGTTCCCCTTTAAGCCAGTATCAAGAACTTTTATCATTTGGTTATTCAAAAATGCAGATCTTCTTTAGAGACACTAACAATTGAGGTGTACCATTGTAAATGCAATATTTAACAATTTTCTATTCATTTTCCTTTTCAATTTAACATTTCAGACTAATATATAACTCATTGAAAACAATAACGCACACAAAATTTAGAAGTTCACATGTCACAATTACAACACAAGGATCAAGTATACAGGGGAAATGTGGTCACATTCAGAGAACATAAGATGAGTGCTTCCCCTTCATGATCAATACCACACCCAGACACAAATAAACAGTTAGTTGTACGGATGAGAAAGGCATGTTCTCAATGGGCTTGCTTCGCCCCTGCTGTCACACTGCTATCCGACCCACCCGATTAAGCCCAAGTGTGAAATCCTCATGATCCCCCTTGTCTTTCCTGGGGAAATCAAAGGACCCAATATGGTTTCTCAGCTGGTGCCATGCCTCCTTATGTGTTAATTTAAGACTGCCATTGGACTGGAGAACAGGCAGGGCTTATCTTCCTGTTTAAGCTGGTTGTGTCGTGGCATGCTATGACTCAGTGATGATGATATAATAAGGGCAGGTGATGTCTCCTACAATCCTCTTGTCTTTCCCGTCAATGGTAATAGCTAGTCACGTTGAGCTGGTTTGAGCGTGACCATTCCCCATGACCTCAGCAGGCAGATAAGGAGTAGAATTGTGTCATCCAATTAAGTCCCTATATGAACCTCAAATGCTCCGGTGCGTTTAATATGCATACAGAGTATAACACTGCTAATGACCTACATGCTAGTATTTGTAAAAACTGACAAACATTTTGATAATAACTAACAATTTCCAAGTTTATTGCAATAAACGTTGGCATTTCCGTGAATATAGGAATTTGATTAATTTAACATTTATTTGAGTACTCATTTTGCATCTGTTTGATGCTCTTCATATGCAAATGGTATTAAAACAAGGACCAGACAGGTCAGATACAAAATCGTAAGGATTTGGATATTAGGGAGCCACTCGGTGAACACAAACATTGAAGACAGCTTCAATGGAGGGAGTCATTGGAGGGACAGTAAAAATAGTTATTAGTAGTAATGTTGAATGGCTATCAATAGTGATATTTTTTACGAGCAATACATCTAAATTGGGCAATGAGCTTGTAAATATAAACACCACCACATCTAAAGGTCATCTAAATTTCTAAGGGGTCCCTTTCAAGCAATCTAGGAACCCTAACTTGCACCTGGAGGTAAAGGGGCCCTTTCACCTCCATCTCCTATGCTATCAAATATCCCCATAACAAATGACTTATATACTATTATAACAGTTTTGTTCTAATCGTGCCATTCCAGAATGTTGAAGAAAATGAGATGTAATGTTGCATGATCTGTATGTCAATTATTGACAAACCCCTAATTCACTGATCTAGTTTCTAGGTATTACTTTTACACACCAAGGCTGGCTTTTTGTGACCTAAAAATGCATTTACATTCATTGTGAGCAATTTCAAAATGGATCTGCTCTATTTCCTCTTGGAAACAGTGTGTTGGGAACTCCTTTACAACAGAATAAATTCCCCTGCCGAGCCAACGAGAAATGGACAGGCAAACTGAAACTGTAAAAAGGGGCCTGACTGCGTCATTGTGTTCTTTTTTATTTGTTACTATGCAGAAGCCCTAAACCGCTACCCTCGACCATCAAGCACAATGAAGATAAAGCATTTAGGAGCTTTACTTCCTTTCAATAACTTGTGTTATGACCGGGAGTTTGTATGCAGAACCAGCTTGTGCTCTTATCAGATATTTTCTGCTTTTTTTATTTTTTTTTTCAGCTTAAACTATGAAGTATATGGGGTGTTGATGTTAAGTGTTGGGGAATAGGTTGTCAAATTCACAGCTATAGTGTAAAAAAACATTTATTATTGATTATAGGGGTTGTGAACTGGAATATTGTACATAGCAGATTGTTGAGTTGTTGTTGCCCTAGAAGTTGTACATAGGGATGTTTGTTTCCGCATCAAAGACCACTTCCTTTGGTGAAAGAAACCACTTCCTACGGCTGCATATAAAACATACAAACATTCTTTAACATAATGTAATAGTTACTTATCTCAGTATCATCATCAAAGCTCCTCCATAAACAACTGGCAATTAATAATGTTTTTGATCTAACATCAAATTGATAAAAAATAATAAGTACATACAATAATATGAAACATTAGGATCCATGGTGATTTTAGATCCAATAATAAGGTTCAACCGATATTATTATATTTTGGGCATACCAGCTCCATGTGATATTGGGAAATGCAGTGCAAAAAAAGGAAAATAAATAAATAAGGAAAATCCATTTCAGTGATAAGACAGGGAACATGTAATGACTGCATAATTACAAGTTTAATGGTTTAATTTGGCTAAACTTTAACCTGTGTAAATTACCTTTAAGAATAAGATTTCTAAAGATGACTTATATCCTAACATGGATACTTTAGCACATAATACAACTAAGAACAACTTGTTAGTGGGAACAAACCAACCTTCTTCACTCCTTTGTAAAACAGGTATACCCTTATTTGCAATCCAGCTCTACCATTTAAATTTAGGCCTACACATAATGACACAGACAACACCGCCAACAGTAGGCTATTTTAATGACTTGTTAATGTTAATACAGTGTTAGTTACTCTTAGATGAAAGAGCCTGTATCAAGCCATTTCGTTCTTTTAAGCAGAACCGTTGAATACATCCACAAACAGATTAGCCTACTACTGTTTGAATAGTTTAGTTATAGAAAAACCTATATAAAAACCTACTAATACTGACTTACCAAAACAGCATTGTACTTAACATAGAACTATGTTGCAAAACCTGTTTCTTGTTTCTGTTCTCTTGAACAAAAGTGTTGGGGTAGCCTATTAGCATTAACTTCCGATGTTACCAAATAAATATCAATCTTTTCAACAAAATGAAATATTTTGTGTGCATTAAAGAAATAAAGCAAAACTTTGATATTTAACCAATGATAATGCACTGTCCACGTTTATTTAGAAGCTATTTAGATATGAGCAATACAATAATATTCTTTATTTGTTTTAGTTAATGTAGCCACATACATTATGTAGGCTACCTCCCAATCAACCCTGATTGAATGGGCTTTTGCTGCATTCGGTAACTGTCCACTCGGACACAGGTTCGTTCCAGATGTACGAGGCCACTATAACATGTCACTAGTGTCACGGGTGAACACGCCATCGACAATGTCTACATCAATACAATTCACAGATGTCCTTTCGTTATCTAAATTGATTTAAAAAGTAGAATGTATTCAGATCTAATATTTTCAGTAAACGCTGGATAGTCCAATATAATGAGCAGGCTAATGTTTATGATTAAATCAGTACACAATAAACAACCTATTTTTTATTTTGACAACCTAATATTATTTGGCATCACGTTAACATTTGGTATAAACAATTACTTAATTATAATATCAGTTAAATGACCTAAAATACGCTTTTATTAGCTAGTAGGCGTGCATTTGTATGGAGGGACAGGCGCGTTTTGCAGCAAACGGACAGGAGTCCAGACCATCGAATGCGCAGCCTTACAGAATGAGAGTTGTTGTTTATATGTAGCCCTAGAGACGTTACCGTTTTAACAAGCCCGGATACTTTCCGTATCATAATGGCATGGTTAGAGTGTATGTTGGAACAAATGAACCGCTTATATCCCTACATGGAAAACATGGCGAACGAGTGTAAAGCGCATCTGAATCTTGGTGTTAAAGCGCACCGAGGCTAGCAGTTAATCCGTTCAACCCCAAACTAGCATAAAATAAACACAGGCTGTGTAAAGATTTGGGCCTATGCGCATTGTATAACGTGTTTGACAATGAAATGATCATGAAAGCAAATCGATACAACGTTTAAAAGAGCCACCTATCAGTATCGTTCTCGAGCATCATTTCGATGTTGCCTTATAGCTAACGTTACTTACCGGACAGTTCGTCTGGTTCCAACCCGCTCTCGGTATCGAGTCCGCAGATCACAAAATAATCTGCGAACCGACAGGAATTCGAGCTGAAGCCGGTGGTCATTTTGAGACTGGTCCGGTGGCACCCTTAACCTTATGCGCTCAATAAGGCGCATATTAAATACTACCGCTGTGATTTCCCTCAGCCATCACAGATGCTGTTACTGACTGCGAAGCTCGGAAATCAGAGTGTAGCAGTCGTGATGCATTGTGGTCCACCAGCAGCACGACAGATGTGTTCATGTGCCTTCACCCGCTGACATTCCGATCAACACCTCCTGTTAATCTCTGGTGTTAGCAGTGGGAATGTGCTAGAGCCCCAAAGAGATGACGTTATAACGTTATATATCGCCTTATGTATATATATATAGGCCTACGAATTTGGTCACTTGCTAAATACATCTGGAGGGTAAAATGACACTAATTGTCTGTTCTATGCTATTGCATTATATATTATTGGTGGCCTACTACTCTAATAACATTATATAACGCTCTATTCTGTTATTATAATCTATTCTATTCTGTAATATTATATTATATCGTTTGCTCTACTAATCAGTTTCACCTTGCATACTTATATTTATATCAAGTTGTTATAATAGTATAATTTATTCTACACTCACGTTTGATCAGCTCAAAGTATGCTATATTATATTCTCTCCAAACCTATTCTATACTATTATGTTATATTCTATTCCATTATATTCTATTTGTTTTTCTACCTACTCAGAATCACATTCCATACTATTCTATTCTATGAGGCCTTTATTATATTTTATTATCCACTCACCGACTGATGTGACTGTCTGTAAACATGGCCTATTCTATGTTAATCGCATAAAAATTTTAAGATCAAAGGACACATTATAGTGCTTCTTGCGGAAGTTGTTTTAATATATATTTTGTATATATATATATATATATATATATATATATATTTTAAATAAATGAATAATCAATATATTATTTCATCACTAGATGGTGCTAAAGCTTCCCATAGGCGTGTGAGGCTGAATGGGTATTTAAACACGGTTCAGTTCTTGAATATCGTTGTTAGATAAAGAGTAGTCCAACACATGTTTTGTATATATATAATATGTAACAAAATATATTATTTTATAATTGTTCAAATAACATTCCTCCTGGGAGTATCTTACAGGGAACACTTGTAGCAATGTACTTAAGCCACTATTGTTCGGCCTATAGAGAAGCTAAAAGGTATATTAGTTATAGGAAATTTTGAAATGTAAGCTCTATTTGAGTCCGTAAGTCTCATTAATTGCTATCTGGTCTTGAATCTGAGGTGTATATGGTTTCCTTGTTGTATTAAACTGTAGGATAATCTCAGTGCATGTTATGTACTGTGTGTGTAGTCACCATGCCCTATGTTGGCAAGTAAGATGCTATCGATGTAGCAGGGTAATCCTGCTTTTTGGTAAGTGAACTGATAAGATGATTTTTTTTTTATATTAATTGCTGAGCTAATATATACAACAAGTAAATCCTATTACATAAAGGCAATTTGTAAACACACATCCCAATTACACCACTGATCTGCCGAAGTTAATGACCTGTTTCCAAAAAACTTTACAATGAGGTTTGCTTTAGCAATAGGTGTTAAAAGGAGGCATGGTTCTGCTCAGCATTGAAAAGGCAAGTATTCCCTTGTACATAAATGTTTATTATTTTACAATTTGAATATAAATACTTAATAAAAAAAAAAAAAAAGAAAACTGGTTGTACAAGTACATTTGTCACAGTAATCAGCTGCAAAATAAAATGTTTAGAAGGATGGACAGTAAGTGTAAAAACAAGTATGTATGTGTGATTGCATGTGAAAAGTAATACCCCATGCATGTATGCACAAGAAGCTACCTTTCAAATATACTCAATGATAAAGTATTTGATAAAAAAAATGCCTGAGGTACAAATATTGCATGAGTGTTAATACATAAACATACATTTATTTCAGAATTTTAGCTAATAAATAAGAAACAAAAATCTGGGCGTTTAAAACATAATTAGAAAATCAACACATTAACAAACAAGTAATCTACCAATAAAAATGTTGAGTCATCAAATATCAAGTAAATATTGGAATATCTGCATCAGCTCCAGTAATCCCATTGGATCATTGAGAAACACAACATATTTACCATACAATCTAAACGTTGACCAACAAGGAAAAAATCTGATGACAACATCTGATGCATACAATTCTTCCTAAGATATAAGACGGACAAATCAAGGCATGGAGTGGCTTGGATACATCACAAATCCCAATCATGCTTAAGAACTCTACTCGTCCACCACACACACCATTTGAATAATGTTAAACAGCAAAATTTAATTCCAGTGTCATGCATGAATCATAGCCCATGAATTATTTTTCTACCACACTGTGGACCTTTTTGAATTCAGCTATTTCGAGTGCATCTCAATATCCCCAGTTTAGATATGCTTTGACCGCTCAAAGTTGTAGATGTAATGAGATACATCACTTATGCAAGTCGTGGTGGGTGGGAGTGTGTTTAATTGCCCAACTGCTGCGGGTAAAAAAAGAGCTATAAATACAAAAGATTTGCACCCCATGTGTAATAATTGGCTACGAGACTTTCTTCTGAGTAAATAGATGTTAATCTAAATGGCATGTAGTTAAACAATCTATGGTTGAACCCCCCCAAAAAATGCTTTGTTGGACCATAAAGCTGAATTAAAAACGAAAGACTTAAATAACTAAAAGCCAAAACTTGCAGTAAACACTTTTCTTAAACTAAAAATGACATTTCAAAGAAGTGTGCCAATTAATGCTTCTGAAAATACGTTTGCTAAGATGCCATGAAATAATATTTACATGTCATTGACAGTTTGAAGAGAGTGTTGCTTGGATACTAAATACCTAAATAACCTTCTCATGTTGCGGCCAAAATAACATTTTCCAAACATCGAAATAATTGTAATCAACCTTGAATGTTATATCAAGAGTAGTTAATAATACAACCCAATTTTCACAATCACAGAGCTCTCCTACTTCCTGTCCAGACCGGAAGTGGGTGTATGGCTGGGGGGTCGTTTTTCCCACGGGTGCCTCAGTTTCTGGAGTGATGTCTGAGCATGTGTTTGTGGGGGAGTAGGGAGTGATAAAGGGTTAGAGTGCCGGTAGACATTTAGGGCCCTATTTTAACGGTCTGAAACGGAAGTTGGAAAGCGCATTGCGCAAGTAGCTTTGTGGGCGGTTCTACGGCG
>JAOPJL010000034.1:10122816-10140192 GCA_027123545.1 Trisopterus esmarkii | reverse complement strand
CAGGTGTCCGTATATCAGGAGTTAATGCACACCCAGCAGCCAATCAGAATCGAGTATTCCCGCAGACCGTGGTATAAATGGGTATACTGCACACGTAGTATACTGATTGGAAATGCCTATTTGTCCAAAACCGTTTTCTTTTTGTCGTTTGTTCAACGGTTGAAATATGTAACGTTTAATTCTGAGAAGTGTGAACTCCTATGGATCACTCACAAATTCGTACGTATCATTGCGTTGAATGCGTATTTGCATATAATTTCATATTTTTTTTTCATTCGTGGGCCTATTTAGCATATGCTGTTTTTAATTGTTCAAGTAAGCAAGGTTAGGTCATCAGACCATAGTGAGTATAAATGTGTCAAGAAAGTTTGCCAGCCGTGGCCGCAAGAAGATAAAACTACAAGTCCCTGGAGCTAGAGCTACAAGCGGATGTTCGTACTGCAGAAACTTGGCGCTGATTTATCCGGGTACTTCATGCACTTCTTCCTTTCGCGCCGGTAACTGGAGAGCCGTGCGTCCATGTGCGCAGCGACTGGGAATTGAAAGACCACTGAAAACCAGAATCCGAGCCACAACAGAGTATTCGCTATGGATCCAGAGTCTTTAATCGAGGCCCTTCGGGGGACCATGGACCCCAACCTGCGTGAAGCTGCCGAGAGACAGCTGAACGAGGTAAAGTTGTTGTGGTGATAATGGTAGTTGTGGCGCGGCCCGGGATCGGGCCTCGTTCGCTCACAACATCAAAGATGGTGTGATCACGCAATCAGGATCTGCTATCGTTAAGTTTCTCAGAAAACGTATCATTGGACATTTGATATGCATTGATGTAAGAACGACATTACTTTTGCTTATGGTATATACACTTCACGTGTATAGTGACAACTGCCCGTTTTGATGACAAGCATTGGCCGTATCTAACGTTAGCAGTGTTGCCAGTCGGCTAACCTCGCTAGTGCTAATGCTAGCCATGGTGCTAATGGTTCCCTTGTCACACACAGTTGCTGCGCTGCAGTTCCTTATTTACGAAACGTAATAGAAAAGCCCACTGCTAATGGCAAATCATGTGACAGTTAATGACGAGATATGACTACGGCGTTAGAGTGAAGGAAAGGGCAGATAAGTTGGCTAACTTTAGCTAACGTTACTAGTTGGAAAACCTCCCCTATCCCTGTTCTGTAGCCTCTGCTCACGTGTCATTACGAGTAGCCAGCGGTGATGACATTTAATTTTCACGGCCCAGCAAAGAATGCGAGATCACATTAAACTTCCCATGTTCACATACGATTCATGCCTGCATGTGAAGACCAGAGTCACTTAGGATTTTGTTAAAATGTAAGCTACGATGCTAGAAAGTTGACGTAGGTTAACTGTTAGACTCAATGTCACAGTGGTAGAAAAGCCACGAGAAGCAAGGCCAGCTATGTACGGTTTACCAAGTTGGAAAAATGTGTACAGGTATGAAGAGAGCCCAAAAAATTTACCATGCCTAAACACATCCGTCAAAATGACAAGCAAGCCGGTTCGGCTAGCTAATGCTCACTTCTATTCTGTGACTAATGTATGGGGGAGTTGTCAGTTGGTTTCATATTGGTATTAATGTTTAGTATTTTAACATCGTTCGTCTCACGTGTAAGGCATTCCCTAATAACCCGACTTGCGTATTTTTGGCCATAATGTATGTTATATACTACCAGTATGTCCACACTGATGCCTGGGTCAGAAGTTCATGTAGACCATCTATTTGGAAAAAGCTGGATAGTTCACAATAGTACATTTTATTCCTACAATTCTTCTGCTTAACTTGCATATGGATATAGGTATAGATAGATGAATATCAATAATAGTTGTTTTTTCTGTAGCACCTGTCAGTCTTTCTGTAATCTCCATAGTCAAACTATTGTCCACTTTCATGGTGACTAATACATCCCCAATAGTTAATAGTTTAAATGACTAATAACCTTGCATATACTTTGACATGCCTACTCACCCAATACCATCTCTAATCTATATTTTAATTGTTTTTCAATATTATGTAATTTTAGAAAAATGTTTTGGGATGGGGCAGGGTTTAAACTAAATTGTCTTTCCTTTCTTATTCATAGGGACACACCCAGGTCAACTTTGTGTCTACTCTATTACGAGTCACCATGTCAGATCAACTGGATCTGAATGTGAGGCAAGCAGGTGAGCCAAAGTCTTTGTTATTCTTTGCATGGCATTATTTACATGCATTGAAAAAAAGTATATCATGGCTGATGTTGTAGCCATGGCAACCATTCAGTATTCATCATAAAAGTCTTAATTTATTCTGGTTTAGATATGTATACAAATACACTTATGAGTGGGAAAATAACCTGCAAGGCTAGAATACTCTCCAGACATTTCCAAGTCTGTTTACTGCTGTATGTAAATGTGTAATTTACATTGGACTCCAAAAGTGTTTTTATATAAAAAACTACAATAGACTATTGTTGTGAAATGATGTCTGCCGACATTAGACTTGCCAGGGCCGATGTACACATAAGAGAATGTGGTTATTTCTCCCAAAACTGAGAGCTCTGGTTTACTGCTGCCGGAGGATACCATGTGCCTCAGTAACGAAGCACACTCAATGGAAGTTGGCACAATTAAGATGACACAATCAAGTATCCACAACGTTGCTGGTTAATTTTTCTTTGCCCCTCTGAAAGCTGTACGTTTCTATATACCCAGCCTAAAATTCTATTTAAAAAGCTGTTTTTAGTCTAGTCTGCCAGTATTGGGGCAGTAGTGTACTGGGATGGCATTCGAGGCTTGGGTAAGGGGGTTACGCTCTGTCAGCACTGATGGGCAGGATTATGATTGCCTCACCGGTGGCATAGACACATGTGTCAGCAGTCTAACCCTCCCCCTCCCGCATTCCCTCAGATGCCTTTCCCTGCAGGCAGTTGGCCTTAAAGGGAAGCCCCATTAGCCTCTCTCATACACAATTGTCACCAGTGCGCTACATTTGAAATGTGACACAGCTATTTAAAATCTATTTTGGGCAACTTTTTTTGTTGCTGTAAATTTGGCCTCAAATACTTTGTTGACCGTGTATGTAAATAAAAAAAGGATTCTAATGCAATGTGAATTCACTGAATACTTGGAGAGTGGTAATTTATTAGTCAACCTCAGACAGTACCGCCGCATCTGCTTGGCTTGCTTTCTGTGGTTTATTACCACCAAGGCATTGAAACTGAGCTCCCTATGTAATTGTTACATTGGTTTCTTCAGACGAAACTACAGCATCAGATGGAGCTACCCTGTAAGACTTAGAATTGTTTCTTCGATGGACTTAAGTCACTTGACTAGTCTGGAGTACTTTTTTAGTAAACAATTTCAGGGCTGCAATGTGTCATAGAACAGGCTACACCTTTGTTTATTGCAGTGACAGTGGTGATGTGTGTAGGCACGTAAGCCCATCCAGATATTCACGTTTTGCATTTAGCAATGAATATCTGTCTCTGCTTGGCTGGGCAGCAATTGATTTTCAAAGATGGCTGCATCTTGCATTGTTCAAAAACTCCAGCCGATCAGAGTGAGGCTCTTGCTCCCTTTGCTCTTGCTGAATACTGTCAAAGCTAAAAGCAAAGACATGTTCTGAGAAAGTTTTTTGATTTGTCTGAGATTGCTATACTTTTTTTGTTGCCACTATCCTTATTATATTTTGGCCGACTGCTTTTCCTCATCAACTGAAACTCGCTGATTGGTCATTACATAGTACATTTTTGGGAAAGGCTTTCAAAGGGATCCGGGCCGGACTGGGCATCTGCAGAGGGAAACAGAATGGCAACTCCTAAGAACAGGATGGTCTCACGAGGCTAGGGTTGGTGTAACAGTATCTAAAAATAAATAAATAAATAAAAAAGGGGTATAAAGACTACATGTTTGGGTGACTGCAGAAGATGAGCAACACAACCAGGGGTTTGCAACATCAACACAACCTAGCAACACGGTTCAGAGCTGTCTCCTGCACATGTCGCTCAAATCAAAGGCACGACGGTGACGTGACATCCACCTATATGTTGGATCGGTGAATTTGCAAGTGGCTCAATATTTGTCATAATGGTCTCTCAACTGAACTTAATTTTTTCCTATGGGTCTGTTTCACTCCCAGGTGTGATTTACCTTAAGAACATGATAACCCAGCATTGGAGTGAGGGAGACAGCTCCTCCACCGAGCCCCCTGTCAATAACATCCCAGAGGAGGACCGGCAGTTCATCCGAGACAACATTGTGGAGGCCATCATCCACTCCCCAGAGCGCATCAGGTAACCAAAGTAGAGTGGGTTGTTGAGCGAAAAACAAATGTTTCTAATTTGCTTGTAGACTCGTCATATAGTAAAGACATGAACTATCTTTTAAATCCAATAGTGGTAGCCTTTTATTTTTCTTACAACCTGAAACCCACAGTGGTTTTATCCCAAATTGATATAGAATTTTCAGAGTAATTCTAGTTTCCGTAATTACCATCCAGATATATTTCCATTCTGGACTACACGTACATAAGTAGTAAGAACATGCCATTCGTTGATTTTGATTAATGTCTAAACTTGTTAACTGCTGTCATTTGCCACTTTGCTGGCCTTTCCAATCAACCTAACGATTATTGAATGCCCATTTTCCCTAAAACCTTTTTAGAGTTCAACTAACGACATGCATCCATCACATGATCAAGCATGACTACCCAGGGAAGTGGACAACCATCGTAGACAAGATTGGCTTCTACCTACAGTCGGACAACAGTGCAGGCTGGCTTGGAATCCTTCTCTGCCTCTATCAGTTGGTCAAGAACTATGAGTAAGCAGATGCCTTCTAAGAATCTCCTCTTCTCTCTCCTCTGTTAAAGTCCCACATAAAAAGTTAAAAGGTTTTGCTTTGCCAAAAGAATAACTGATAATAATGATACTAGAGTGTTGTCCAGGTGTTTCTCTGGCTAATGGGATTGCTGTGCTCAATAGGTACAAGAAACCAGATGAACGCCAGCCTCTGGTGGCTGCCATGCACATCTTTATGCCCATGCTGAAGGATCGCTTCATCCAGCTGCTGCCTGATCCATCCAGCGACTCTGTTCTGGTGCAGAAGCAGATCTTTAAGATCATCTACGCCCTGTTTCAGGTACTGGTGTTGCATTGTGTGACGTTTATTTTCAATGCTTATCTGTATGTATGTATGTATGTATGTATGTATATATGTGTTTGTGTATGTGTATGTGTGTGTGTATAGGGATAGATCTTATCCTTTTCTTCGAACTAAGCAATGTTATCTACATTAAGTTTAAAACTAACTTCAACTGTAACTATTAGTTGCTGAGAGAGTGTCTACCTAACAAGTGATTTCAACCTGCTGTGTCATTATTCCCATAGTACAACCTCCCCCTGGAGCTCATTAACAGACAGAACCTGACGGAGTGGATGGAGATCCTCAAGACTGTAGTGGACAGAGATGTGCCTCCAGTGAGTTAATAAAATGAATTAGTCATGGGATTATGCTTCCATGATTAGGTGCCTAGAAAACCACTGAGTTCCTTGCATTCATTCCCCTTTCCCTCCACCAGTGTCAAAATCCACCTAACAAAAGTGTGGCTTTTTTTCACAGGAGACCATGCAGGCAGATGAGGAAGAGAGGCCTGAGCTACCCTGGTGGAAGTGTAAGAAGTGGGCTCTTCACATCTTGGCAAGGCTGTTTGAGAGGTAGACATCACATTTATGTTTATACTAGAAATGTCGTTGTAAAACAGATTTTTTTTTTTTTACGGATATTACTAAAGGACAAAACTCTTTCCAGGTATGGAAGCCCTGGAAACACAACCAAAGAGTACGCAGAATTTGCTGAACTATTCCTTAAAGGATATGCAGTCGCTGCACAACAGGTGTGACTATATTTTTTTGAGTTTGAGTGACTATATGCTTTGATAAATGTGATTGGACAGTAAGGGTTATGATACCGTGGACTGTAACATATAACCCTTTCTATTCCTGACTAGGTGCTGCTCAAAGTGTTGTATCAGTACAAGGAGAAACAATACGTGGCCCCCAGGGTACTCCAGCAAACACTTAACTATATTAACCAGGGCATCGCACACGCAGTCACCTGGAAGAACCTCAAACAACACATCCAGGTTTGAATGCATAAATTTCTCCAGAATGCTTACACAACAGCTGTCATGAGCAATGGCGGGATATCTTGTTGTATCTAAGCAATAAATGTAAAGGTCTGCACTGCTTGTGGAATCATGGGCGCTAAGGTCAAGCTTGCGTCATCATTTGTAGGATCTTTGCATACTTTTGTTTGGTTGTATAATACGGTTATTCTGTGCTGTACTGAGGGGAAATGGTGAAATACGGAAATGTTGTTTCAAAATCACAGATGCTTTGATGAAACCATGGCCATGCCACTGTATCCAATCTGACACGCCTTGTTTTTGCTTGACCTTCTGCAGGGCATCATTCAGGATGTGGTTTTCCCACTCATGTGTTACACAGACAGCGATGAGGAGCTGTGGCAGGAGGACCCATACGAGTACATCCGCATGAAGTTTGGTGAGTGGTGGCGGAATGACACACAAGACGCGTCTTGACCATGATCTCTGGATCCTATCAGATGAAGCTGCTGATGAACACATGGTTTTAGTGAGGCCCTTCTAATGCGTCACCTACCTTTTTTTTTCAAAGATGTGTTCGAGGACTTCATTTCCCCCACTACTGCGGCACAAACGCTGCTCTTCACTTCCTGCAATAAGAGGAAAGAGGTGGGTTCACTGAGCTTCGATCAACAGAGCATGTGACGCAATTAATTCATTAATTGAATGATGCTCTTTGAGAACCGCCTATGGATATGTGACTGGTGGAAAAGACAATTCTTCCTTGGGCTAAAGCACTCACGACTGGGTTTTCTTTGTCCTGTTCAGGTTCTGCAGAAGACAATGGGCTTCTGTTACCAGATCCTCACCGACCCTGCCTGTGACCCCAGGAAAAAGGACGGCGCCCTTCACATGATCGGGTCGCTAGCTGAAATCCTGCTCAAGGTAAGGTTGGCACAGAATGTCTGTAGCCGTGTTCAGGTGTTTCCTTGTGCTGCAAGCTTTTTTCCTTATGCTTTTCCTCTATATAGTATTTGACAAGGCTATTTTAGCGATGATTTCGAGAATTTACCTTGTCACTAGCTTTTGTTCATATTCTATCTTTTCATTCACTAACAAAGTGGAGCATCTTTAAGCAAAAAATATTTGTTTAAAATGACTTTTTGTTTTTGGGTCTATGCAATAATTGATGGCTTATGTGGTGTTCTTCCTTCGTTCCTTTTACACAGAAAAAGGTTTATAAGGATCAGATGGAGTTTATGCTGCAGAATCACGTCTTCCCTCTGTTCCGCAGTGAATTGGGCTACATGAGAGCCAGGGTAAGAAGTGTTAATTACTATGCTTGGGTCTATTAATGCTGTGTTAAAATAAGTCTGTCTACCTGTCCATTCCTGAGTCACGGCTATAACCCCAGCCTCCTCCTTAATAATAATAAATTTACTTTAAAGCAAGTAGGTAATAGCCTTGTTTAAAAAGCCTCTTGCAAAATATAGGCCTAAAAATATATATAAGTTGAAAGCATTTCAAATTATAAATGATGCTTGTATCCAAAACGTCTTTAACACCAAGAATGCATTATTTTCTAATCATTGGAGGCCCTAGTTGGAATAATAGTCTTGTTGTTTAATTGTATTATATTTCATTGAATACACAGGCCTGCTGGGTTTTGCATTACTTCTGTGAGGTGAAGTTTAAGAGCGACCAGAACCTGCAGACGGCTCTGGAGCTGACCCGCCTGTGTCTCATCAATGACAATGAGATGCCCGTCAAGGTGGAGGCAGCCATTGCCCTGCAGGTCCTCATTAGCAACCAGGAGAAAGGTACAGAAGTTAAGCACATAAAAAGCCATTGAATGCCTTTCATGTCCAGTGCATTATGTTGAATATTGCATAATTTATCGCTGCTAACTAGCGTGTAGATGGCTATGGTTAGTTGTAGAAAAAAGCTCTCTGCTTATACCTTCAGGCTGTACTCCAAACATGATTAGAGAGGAAGAGAAGAGACATCCAGTCATTAATCATGTTAAGGGTGATCGCATTTAAAACATGCTTGAGGTTTTCCCATTGGTTGTTCGCCCAAGGATTCAACTCTATCAAAATGCAACCCTCCAAACAAAAAAAAACCAAACCTAGCTTACGATCAACATGTATTACTTCCTCGGTGACCACATGGCCCTAATTCCTACGCCTTCTGCAGCCAAAGAGTACATCACCCCCTTCATTCGGCCCGTGATGCAAGCACTTCTGCACATCGTCCGGGAAACGGAGAACGATGACCTCACCAACGTCATCCAGAAGATGATCTGTGAATACAGCGAAGAGGTCACGCCCATCGCAGTGGAGATGACGCAGCACTTGGTGAGTGCCCTTTTCCTTCTTTTAATTCCGGGAAGTGACTCATTGTAAGTTCACCGCCACTGGCACCGAGGTATAATAGAGGTGTGACTGTGTGGTGTGTCACTACTGTACGAACGCCAACGTGACTCCTTTGTGTCCTTGCGGGCAACAGGCCATGACGTTCAACCAGGTGATCCAGACGGGCCCAGAAGAGGAAGGAGGAGACGACAAGGCGGTCACGGCTATGGGCATCCTCAACACCATCGACACGTTGCTCAGTGTGGTGGAGGACCATAAGGAGGTTGGCTCCACACTCACACAAAGCTCATTCACTCACTCACACTCCGCTCTGGGCCGATGTAGTGTGGCCGGCAGCAATCGTCAGCCGCCCACCACCGGCCATGAGTGCTCTTTCTCCCTCCCCCACCCACAATGCATCAGTCATAAGCTAGAAATAGTGCTGGACGGCCACACAGGTCCGCCGAGGCACTTCCTCACAGCAGTAGCCCCCTGTTGCGTAACACTATACTACTCGGAGCTATCTGTGTACCGCTCTTTCTAGGAAAGAATTAACCGCAAGCAGGAGAGCTTATTTTACGAGACAAGTACGAGGCGTACAGCACAGTCAATAAAGGGAGAGATGACAGTTGGGTCTATTAAGACTTCCCCAGGGATGGCAGTAGATTTATTCTGGTAAACTACTGGTGTAGAGCTGTTAGCTGCTTTTATGTATTGTCAGTGTCAAACACTGCAGAACGCATGCAGGGATTTCCATTTGATCAGCTTTGATCTTTTTTTATATCGCACGTTATATCTCACGTTGAAGGTAAGATGTGAGAATTCTTGCATCTTGATCCAAAAAGAGCCAAAGAGGGCAAGATCATGCGATTTGAGAAGTGTTCCTTTCACACACCTGTGAGGGAGACAGACGAGATGGGTACTCCAAACTAACAGCTGATGGATGACTCTAAAACATTGCTGACTTATTACTCAAATCATTGTTTGATTATAAACCCTTTTTCAATTTGTTCAGTAAGTTAATTTAATTTGTAATGTGTTTTTGTAGATCACCCAGCAGTTGGAGGGCATTTGCCTGCAGGTCATTGGGACGGTCCTGCAACAACACGTCCTTGGTAAGCAGCTCTCGCTCCGCTGCATTCCTGTCCATACATGGGCCGAGTGGAAAGAGGTATGTTGTTGTCCCTTGACTGCTCATTAACCTGCATGTCTTTCTCTGCTCTCCAGAGTTCTACGAGGAGATCCTGTCGTTGGCCCACAGCCTGACCTGCCAGCAGGTGTCGCCACAGATGTGGCAGCTACTTCCGCTGGTGTACGAAGTCTTTCAGCAAGATGGATTTGACTACTTTACAGGTACGTTGTTTTTTACCTGACCTCAATGTTTTCCATTAATGGTGGTTCAAGGTCTACTTGATTGTTCAAATTAAGCGTAACAAAACTCGACAAACTTGACAAACTCCTCTTAGGATATGGTGCACACTAGGGCTAACTCCCTCCTGTTTCATCACCATCTTACAGATATGATGCCTCTGCTCCACAATTATGTCACCGTGGACACGGACACCCTGCTATCTGATACCAAATACCTTGAAATCATCTACGCTATGTGCAAGAAGGTAAACCCGGTTCACCCGGTGTGACTCCTCTGGGTTAGGGGTTCTCTGAGCTGCAGCGATGCTTACCGGTCCCTTCTGAAACCTTTTCGTGCAGATCCTGACGGGAGACCCCGGGGAGGACCCTGAGTGTCACGCCGCCAAGCTCCTGGAGGTCATCATCCTGCAGTGCAAAGGTCGTGGAATTGATCAGGTCAGCATCCCATGCAGAACCCCCTTATTCATCAAAACGAAAAATTGTGTCCTACAGCACAGTCGACTAGGAACCGATATCATACATTTTACACACTAATACCTGACAGATGCCTTTCAATTAGCAAATGACAATTTAATTATGGGGTTATGCTTTAGATTCATACAATTCAGTACTCTGCCTTTGGCCTTGTACCTACGACTGTTATAGATGTGCCAATATTCAGTGTTTCAGCACTCCCTCTGGTGGGATATTGCTTAAATATTAGGCTAATAGTAGCCTATATATTTGGTCTAATTGAATGCAGATGCATACAAGACTGGAAGCGCACATTGCTGTCATATTAGGAAAAGTTACTTTGTTTGTCGAGGTGGGCTGCCATGTAGCGGTGGAGCTGCGTATTGCCTCCACACTTGTGGGAAAACCTGAGTTCCAATGCCCTAACTGAGCTTTGGGCTTTTTATTGATTCTCAAACCAGATTGGCGGCTCAATGTCTCAACTGTTGTCGTCCTGAAACTCGAGTACAAAAATAATCGTTGGCAAGGAAAGGCGCACAGAAGAGGTCTTGGACCAGATATCGCTACATAATGTTTATTTTGATCTGAATGTCTATAGAGAGTACTCAGTTAGGTAGTATACCCTTCACTACAGGTTGTCCCCTTGTTCGTGGCGGCTGCTCTGGAGCGCTTGACGCGGGAGGTGAAGACCAGCGAGCTGAGGACAATGTGTCTGCAGGTGGCCATCGCCGCGCTCTACTACAGCCCCCCTCTGCTCCTCAACACCCTAGAGAACCTCCGCTTCCCCAACAACACAGAGCCCATCACCAACCACTTCATCACCCAGTGGCTCAAAGATGTCGACTGCTTCCTTGGGTAAGGAAGGATCCCTGCGAGCTCATTACTTCCTTTTCACCTGGCATTAACATGTGTTTTGGGCTATCGGCTATCAATCCGTACATTCGTTTAATTGACCCCTGGCCTTAGTGAGTCTCCTTTGTCAATATTTGTATTGAATATTGCTCTTTCAGAATTGGTACCAGGATTTTACTCTCGCATGTCAGCCCCATGCAAGTTTAAAGAACGCGTTCAAACACACTTTGGTATTGTGATAATGGAAGGCCCTGGCAACATCGCTTGACTTGTTTTAACAGTCTGTGGCAATTGGCACACCGTCAGATACGAAGATGGCACAGTGGTCACACTGACAAAGTGAAAATGCACCGAGTGGAGACTCTTGGTCTCTGTTGACATCCTACCCACACGTGGAGCCTTCCATGTAGATTTTACCGAGTCAATGTCTAAAGCCAAATAAACCTCTGATACAGAAGTTCCGCACTGCTAGGGGTTTCAGGAGACTATTTTAACAAATGTATTTATACAGTGACCTGTCAACTATATGGATTGGATGAATTTTTTTACAGACACTTTGGCTAAGGATATTGGTGGCCGGACAGGACGATTTAGCTTGCCTTCACAGGCAGTGGGAAAGTTGTTTGTTTGTGTGCATCGTGTGCCACATTTTTTTTATGGAACGTCCAATACACTCCGCTGCGGTAGCACTACAGAGTGTCTTCCACACCGTTAACGGAATGTAGTCTCGTTTCACGGCCAGAGTTTTTCCTAGTATTAGCTTTTCATTTTTTACCAAACGATGGTCAGGTGTTGTTTTGGTTCCATTGATCAGGTGGTTTCCAGTCTAGACAAACGTGCGCCTACGGATCCCCGCCCCCAGAAACATAATTTGTTTGAACAAATTTGAAGCAAACAATAGTGAAATGTCCCTTTCACAGATTTGAGATTTCCTTCCATGAGAATTAAATGTTGAACTACTGATTTTTGAGACCAAAGCTGAATAGATGCTTGTGTAAAAGAACACTATGGATATTGCAGTTGGATGCACTTAGACTTGTGTTGAACGTGGTCAGACCAAATCCTGATGTATTTGTATAGATCCTGCCACTAATGCATCTTTCCTACTTAGTATTCGTGATATGCGATTATCTATATCTTATGAAAACAGTCCCTTCATCTTTCAATGAACCAAACAAGCTGTTGAAGACCAACACCCGTATTCTTTTAACGCAATACCATAATATCAAACGTTTCAAATTGACATTGGTTTCCTCTTTCTTGTCCAGTCTCCATGACCGGAAGATGTGTGTGCTGGGGCTGTGTGCTCTGATCGACCTGGACCAGCGACCCGTGGCAGTGAACCAGGTCGCCGGCCAGCTCCTCCCTGCAGCCATCCTGCTCTTCACGGGCCTGAAGCGGGCCTACGCCTGCAGAGCGGAGCATGAAAACGAGGATGAGGATGATGAAGATGGAGAGGATGACGAGGAGACGGGTAAGAACACTTTTATTCTTTTGGAGTAACCCAAACCTACTAAATTTAATCCCAGAAAAGCTGTGCTTCGGGGATATGACTGATGAGGTCATTTATATTGCTTATATAGACTATAGAAAAGGGGAATCAATGCTGTTGATAAAATGAGGGATACACTGGTTCGGTTGTACAGCGGTATCGGACGATGTACACCCCGTTTTCAGCCATCGGGAAAATGAGATTCAGAGATGGCAGTGCCGTAGTCGCAAAATTTCTTTACTTTGATAGGTCAAAATAGTCAAGGTTTTCATACATTTTTATGATTCTAATTGGTGCTCATTCAAAGATAGTGCGAAGGGCTGAATTACTTTAGTCACGGCTGAAAGACATTTTTTATTTCCTGGCACAAACGGTGGAATGAATAACCACAAAAACTAACATCAGTATCTGACAAATTGTACAGTCAGCCCCTAAATACAGCCTTCATTTGTGAGGGTTCAGATTGCGGTGTGGTTGGTCCCCGGGGTGTGAGGTGCTGACCGCGGCGTGTCCCTTCTCCCCGTAGCCGAGCTGGGCAGCGACGAGGACGACATCGATGAGGAGGGCCAGGAGTACCTGGAGATGCTGGCCAAGCAGGCGGGCGAGGATGGAGATGACGAGGACTGGGAGGAGGACGATGCAGAGGAGACGGCGTTGGAAGGCTACACCACGGCCGTGGACGACGAAGACAACCTGGTGGACGAGTACCAGATCTTCAAAACAATCCTACAGAGTAAGGACTGCCGCGCCTCCCCACCATCAGGGTTGGTCCCATCGCCCGAGTTGCATATAGGGGAGATTGACTAATGTGGCCCCAACATTGGTGTAGACGGATAGTTCCCGCACGCGCTCTGGAGATTATTTTCCTGTTTACGAGGTGTGCGACAAATCGCCGTGAGAACGGGGCAAGAGGGCCATAATGAACTAATTTTGGGTTCACGCACAGCAATCATGAATTGGGTTCAAGCCGGCAAGGTCGCTTCGATCTGAACAGATCGCTCATGATTCGCAGCCACGTGCAACCTACTATTTCACTGGGACGTAGGCAGTTATGGGAGGGGTTCAGTCATCAATGCGTAGATCAACACATTTTCATACATAAAGGAAAAATGGCAACAAGCCTAAAAAAAGAGTTGGGACAGCAGCAAGTAAGGATGGCACAAAGACTTTGAACATTGCCATGAAGAGCTGGGTGAACAGCCATGTGTCTAAATGTACACGTTTGCTACTTTTTTTTTTTTTTTTTTTTTAATACCTCAGGCGTTACTTATCAAGGTATCTTGCATCCAAACGTTGCGTTGTTCGCCATACGGATGTGATTTATTGACCTTGTTTTGGTTGTAGATCTGCAGGCGAAGGACCCCGCGTGGTACCAGGCTCTCACGCAAGTCCTGGACGAGGATCAGGGCAAACACCTCCATGACATCGGGACACTCGCCGACCAGAGACGGGCAGCACATGGCAAGTGTCCCCCCCACCCCCACAATGCATGAGTGAGCGGTCACTGTAGCGTGCTATAATCTCTTGATACGGTCTGGCCCACCGGTGCCTATCATTATCTTTACGACGTGCCATTTTGTCTCGTCGTTGCAGAATCCAAGATGATCGAGAAGCACGGAGGATACAAGTTCACAGTGCCAGAGGTGCCAACTAACTTCAACTTTGGAGGCAGCGCTCCGGGAATGAATTGAGTCCACCCCCCCGTCGTCTTTTTATTACTCTGTGACTGATTGTAGTGAAGTGAAAAAAAAAAAAGCTTGTGTTGTTCCCTTCAATAGCGGTCCCAGAACTGGTTCTTCTCAGTCATTCTTCAATCTCTGAAATTGGAAATAGCACCAGAAGATGTGGGGGGAAAAAGGAACCCAAAACGCAGCCAATGACTGGGGGGGGAAAAAAACAAAACTAAAAGGAAACCAAGAACTTGAGCACTACGCGTGAGGAAGAAGCTCTCAACAGTGTGGTCTTCTGGGAGTCCAATGTGGACCGGATACCATGATGGCAACTCTTTTTCTTTTCCCAACCTAACAAAATTGGGGGCTCCTAACAATTTGAAAAGGATGATGGGACGAAATAATGCATTATCACTGTTTAGGCCCATGGGCCGTGATAACATTACACCTGGCAGTCTTGATATCATTTTTCTGCATAAACAAATTGTCATGTTTGTTAATGTACTTGCAAGCCAAGGTTATTGATCTTTTATTTTTCTCCAAGTAGCCTCACATAACATCTAGGGGCAACTTTCAAAGGTGTCAACAGTATTCATATGTAGCATATTGGATACTCCATAGCACTATTTGACACCTGACCTCTGTAAATGAATGACTAGCACTTTCATAATGTTCAGGTCTCCTAGCCTTCTGTATCAGACTGCAATTTTTTTTAAAGCGATGAAGACTATTTAAAAACAACAAATGGCTGTAACTTTGTTACTTTTCAAAGCAACTCCTCCTCTAATGGCTGGTTGTCACATGTATTTGGTTATGGTGTTGGTCAATAGGCGATGTATAGCTTTTACCAACATGGAAACATTCTAGATTTCTGAAAAAAGAGAATGCTCTTGGTGTTCCATTGGGGTACAAGACGTAATTGGATGAGCTCTGAAAGTACGGACCGGGTACTTTTATGAAGCATGTACATTTGGACTTGACGTCGAGGTCTCAAGCTTTTGGTTGGTGTATGTATGAACCATCTCTATATACAACAGCATATTAAAAAAGAAAAGCTAAGGGAATTGAGGCATTTGTGTCTTTCATTGTACGTTTTTAAGTTTCTCATGAGCTAATTAAGTATAAATCACTTAAATAACCACTAATTTTTCCATATGACTCACCTTATATCAAGCCATCAGTCTCATGTTTTGCCATTTGCCTCTTGTGTGGAGAGGTGCGTGCTATTGTACGTTGTTATAAACACGTCGGATGGTGTGGATTAATTCGCCTTTACCCAGCAAGCCGACTTGGAAGGTCTGTGTTTGACAACCAGTTTTGACTGAATAAATGATTGCCTAATAAGTTTTTTTTGCAACAACCATTGCAAATATATACATCTATTGATCTTAGACAAGAGCATTTTAGTCCCTATTGCAACGGTTTCTATAACTTCCCCCTGGGCGAAGTATCATGTGCAGGGCTCAGATCATGGACGTTGGGTGGACTGTACCGACCGGCAGTGGAACGGGTGGAGATCGCGAGATGATTGGCGGTTGACTTCGCACCACATGATGCTATTCATGTACAAGGAGTGACGATGAAGTATGATGACGCAACGCCTGCAGTAAAGCTCCATACAAAGTTTCCATATAATGTTAGGCCAAATACCTAGTTCTTTAGCCTATATAGCCTACTCTCTCTCTCTATATATAGATATAGATAAAATGGTAGGCCGATTCACCACATCTGAAGCTTTTACAATTTCATCTAACTACTACTCACCTATGTACTCAAGTATACTTTGTCAGGGTCATCCATGTGTGTAATAATTTATTTTGAGCCATGTAAAAAATAAATGCCTGTTTATTAACAAAAATGAAATGACTAACTTTTTTTACTGTATTTTTTTTTTTATTTGAGGTGATTATTAGTGGTACTTTTGGTGCAATATTTATATGAAACCAATGATGATCAGCGGCCTGCCTCATTTACATGTGTTTACTGAAAATGAGCTGCGCCATCTGGGTCACATGTCTGCGAGTCTGGTAAAACCACAGGGGGATTGAGTTCTTGAGGTAGAGGGACGGTTAACTACTTGGTGTTCAAAGACTCCTGTGGATTAAAATGTGGAAGAGTGACGAGCTTTTGAAACCAATATGGCATGCGTTCTCCGCTTTGGACGTGGATAAGAGTGGAAAAGTTTCAAAATCTCAGTTAAAGGTGGGACTCTTAATGTACTTTGTAATAGTTGTAGGCTACTACTGTTAAATATATTACGCCTTATCATGCAATTATAGGTTTGTCCTGCATAATGCGCCATGGGTATTTTAGTCAGAATCCGATTTATTTTTATCTCAAGGGATTAATCTCATGATTAATTGCATTACTGGTCAATATTTGTAGCCTATTCGATGCAGGCTACTTTCTCCAATCAATGAACTAGGCTACTGTATACCTATATAGACAACTCATTTTGTCTTAAATTAAATCTTAAATTATTTCAATACAGTCATGGTTACATTATTAGGCCTACTAAGAATAATTGCTAATTCAAAATAAAACACATTTTATTACAACAATTAAATTAAAAACACCTTTTTTTCTCACTGTAACTCCGCCCTTACACTGGATCAGAGCCGTTTCTAAATAGCTCTGCACTGGATGGGCATTATTACAATTACATTACAGTCTTGAAAATATATATTAAACTTGGGTATGGAGTAAATGTATCCGAGTGGAAACAAATCGATGTTATTTGTAACTAGTTACATTTGGCCATATTATCTATGTAAATTGATTTTTTAGTGACTGAAATGATTATCATTATCGCCGCCAAGGTTATGTTTGCCGAGTGCCTGTGAGCAGGATATCTCGAAAAGATGAGTAGCCTACAGAGTTGTACTGAATTTGGTGGGAAGGTTAGTTAAATAGCTATATAGCTATAGTTTATAGGCAAGGTAAGGAGTTATTAACTTTTCATACCAATCAGCCAATAGGGGGTGTGAAAAAGTGCATAACTTCACTATGTCGGTGTCGTGTCCTAAAAGGGTTGTCAAGGGTTCAGGATGATTGATGGGTGACCTCCTTATGCCCCGCCTA
>JAOPJL010000034.1:10066509-10077486 GCA_027123545.1 Trisopterus esmarkii | reverse complement strand
ACTCACAACAGCATAGTCCCTCAAGCACATTCAGCCTGGAGAGCTCAAGACCTCCCAAATGATGAAGTGTAAAACAAAGGCGTTACAATGTATGAGTGCAGCACAGCGCTTGTGAGGACACCGAGTATCACATGCATGTTATTAAGTGTGGTCCGTGTTAAAACAACGCATCACAGTGATCCTTGTTTATCAGGTTTGATGTCCTGCCAAGAAACACAAGCACATATTCCGCAAAGACCCCTGCCGTCAGCTCAGGCTCAGGAATTGTTCTCTTTACGTACAAACAGTTCTTTGGGCCTGTTTCACCCATTTGCGCCAAGCTTGAGTAATAAAGAGACATTTTCCTGATTATTGTCCATCATTTCTCATTCTTTGGGCCTTTGTGACCGTGATCCGTTGGGAAGAGCCTAATGTTTTGACCAAGGTCAACTCATAAGTCACACAGCTGTACCAAGTTCAGCCTCTGACTCAGACTGCTGACACGGCTCGGGTAAAGTGTTTATCAAGGAGAGCTAAAGATAACCGATGTGTGAAAAAAAGACGTCTTATCGTTCATAATTAAG
Source organism: Trisopterus esmarkii (assembly GCA_027123545.1). Classification (NCBI taxonomy): domain Eukaryota; kingdom Metazoa; phylum Chordata; class Actinopteri; order Gadiformes; family Gadidae; genus Trisopterus; species Trisopterus esmarkii. Next base: position 10,076,923 of record JAOPJL010000034.1, on the reverse strand, counting down.
ACACGGATCAGATCAACTCACAAAAATGCACCTCCTTTGCACTTTTTTTCCAAACACTTCTCTCAACCTCCACACAGCTGCACTGACTGCTCTTTACTGCTCTTTGTCTCACTTCCAGACCATTCGAATAATATTGTTACATTTCGAAACCGATCTTGAAAATGATAAAGATGTGTCTTTGCCGTGTCTGATTCATCTAATATGGCAAGACTGCTGGCGACAAATCAGGAAAGGAAAGCAGCAACCAAACATCAGAACATCCGACACTGGACGGTTCAAATGAGCCATCGATCAACCCGCCATCACTCACCGTCACCTGTTTATTCAAACTCTCAAGGCCTTTAACGGCAAACTCATTTAGCGTTCTGCTTTTAAGCATCATTACAGGAAAGGACTTGCATACAGCTCTGATAAGCTAGGAGCAACACAGTCATGTCTGGCTAGACTACGGACTCCAATGGCTGAGTTGGCTTACTTGTTGAGTGGGTGGGGTGCACAGAGAGCTGGCAGGCGTAAAGGACAGCAGGGACCAAAACACCAACTGGCTAAATATGAATGGGTGGTCATAATAACAATCTCAATGGTGAGTGGGATACACACTGATAAACACACCGTACATCAGCCAGCATACCAGACAAAACCTGCCATGCGAATTAGCAAAAAAAAACAAAAAAATAAAATAAACAGAATTATGTTTTATGACAACTGTTTAAGGTAAATACCTTCAATAGGACAATGGCTGAGCTGGCCAAGATGCTTTAAACCTGATTTTAGCATACAGATTCAAGTCACTGATAAAACAAATCGACTTTATACATGAAGTCATGGTATTGTCTGCCAGACTACTCATGGATAACCATCATGGTATGAATGAAAAAGAGGTGCAGGTGCTTGTGTTTGGAAACAATGTATGGTGGTTCTGGCCAGCCCTTACCTTTGGAATGGGAGGCAACCTCCGGCTCTCTCTGTGCACGGTCTCCAGAATCTCGATCTGCATTGCTACCAGGCCTGTGGGGTGAAAGGTAAGCAGTGGCTTTTACCCACCATGCACCATGCGGGTCCACGTCCAGCAGCGACCAGCAGGCGAACGTGCGTCATATACCGACCCACACCCCCCATTCAACTCCATCTGACACAGACACATATACACATTGCGTGTGTAGCGCATGCACAAACGTCTGGAGAATGCCCGCTTCCCCAACGCCAGCCCATATTTACAACTTAAAGGCAAAGGTTAGCATGTCAAGACCTTTTAATCAGCTTAGAGGTCTCTGTGGCCTAAAGCCTCTGCTTAGAATACACTCACTCAGGGTTCACAGAGCGTCCAAGGGGGCGGGCGGGTGGTGGTGGCTGACCAGGGTAGGGAATTAGGTCACGGGGAGCGGAGCGGTCTGACATCAAAGGGGGGGAGTTTACCTGGAATCATGCTGTGCAGACTCTTGATGTGCTCCTGGGTCACGCCGCTCTCCGTGCACACCTTGTCGATGAAGCGGGCGATGAAGCGCACCACCGAGTTGGCCGCGTCGCTGCTCTCAGAGTCCTCGTAGCCGCTCTCCGTGTCGAAGCTCTCCGCCACGCTGCCCGCCATGCTGGACAACAAAACACGACACCGTCACCGTCAACGCTTTCAGCATGCCGGGGATGGTGAACATCTACTGTTAGGATGAACCGGTGCTGTTGGAATGTGGGGTTGAAACCACACAAGTGCAGACCTTTAAGAGGGTAATACAATTGGGCAGTCATCACTTTTTCATTGCAGAACTCACTTTGATTGAAAATTATGTTTTATGACGATAGCGTTATCGGACCAAACACATAGATCCAATGGCTCTTTCATCCCAGGGATAGACTTGCGGTATTTGGGATGAGTACCTTGGTGGGAATTTCTGGGTCAAACCATGTTTTAATAACATAGTTTGATGCAGTGGATGGGTTCATCATGAAAAAAACATAATTTCAAAGGAATGAAATTGGAAAAAGTGCGTGGGTAAAGTTGCAGGTATTGCCATCTGGGATAAAAGTCGAAAAACAAGTACTGTCCTTGACACACCCGTTCCATCAGAATAGGAACAACATGCTTACATAATGTGCTTTGCTCAATATGTTTTGGCCTGAAACGTAAGGCTAAGAAAGCTGCATCCAATAATTTGAAACCGATAATGGCTGATGCAACACACTGGCTGGCCACAGTTGTTTTTACTTAATGTACAGCACACTAACCCTAAATCCCAAAGAAATGTAATACAGAAAAAGTCTGCGTTGAAAAAGAAGAAATTAATCCTATGAAGACACCCTGTGGGTTTTGATCTTGCAAAAGCCAAAGCTCCACTCTGCTCAATGGCAAATGCACCAGGCGGATGTGGGTCGGATGAGGGAACCGTCTGTTGCATTTGGCTAGAGCAGAGAGTACTGTACACTGCAAGTAATGAAGCAGTCACCCCCACACTTATCGTTGCCTAGCTGACAAATGGGGAAACATTCCGAGATCGGGAAATCTCAAGCTTCTCCAGATAACATTGTGATCGTTCTGCCCAGTGCAGTCGTTTCTGTTTCGATTCTCTATAGTTGACAACATTTTAAACTATAGGTATATAGACAGTGCGGCCTTCTTCCTACTTTACTTGATCTGACTATTCAGGCCAGCACTCTAATAGTTTGGAAAATACACATTGAGTGAAGCCTGCTCCTATCCTAACTTACAAAGACAGAGGGAGTAAATTAGCATACGACAGCCAAATCAGAAAATTCAGCAGGCACAGTCTGCACCGGGAAAAGATATTCTCTCATCTTATTTCTCTCACGGAAGGCTATGGCATTATTTACTAATTACCCTCGGATCGGATCTGAACAATATATCCGAATTGAGCCTTACGGTATGAATGAAGCGTCTCCAGTACTGACCTTTTGGTATATATTTATTTCTCTCCAGTACTGACTTGTTGGTCACTATGTGGGCCAAGTACTGAACTGTTGGTCCCCATGTGTCTCCCAGTACTGACCTGGTGGTCATTATGTGTATCCCAGTACTGACCTGGTGGTCACGATGTGTATCCCAGTACTGACCTGATGGTCACTATGTTGGCCCAGTACTGGGCTGTTGGACACCATGCGTCTCCCAGTACTGACCTGTTAGTCACTATATATGGGCCCAGCACTGACCTGTTGGTCACTATACTATTGCTGCCACTCTCCCAGTCGGTGGCAGGGTGGTTGCGGAGCAGCTTGTTCTTGCTGGTGTCCAGCGGCACCAGCAGGTACACCATGAGGCTGGCGTAGTGGATGGCCCAGCCAAACACGGTGCTCTCCTCGTTCTTCACCAGCTCCTGCTGCTTCTGCTTGCTGAGGCAGGGCCAGGCGCGCAGCTGCTCGGCGGCCAGGTCCATGGCTGTGTGCTCCCCGGCCCGCCCTCCTCCTCCTCCTGCTGCTGCCTGGGGTTCTGATGCCAGGGGAGACGCATCCTGGAGCCAGACACAAGTTTTTGCTTGTCGTTTTAAGAGGTGTTGAAATCAGAGCATGGTTTAATGGATTTTCGAGAAAAAATTTAATTAAATTGGAGGTGTGGTAGGTGTGGTGGATGCCGTGGTGCGCTATGGTTGACACCACGACCTTGTCACATGTGACACACGAGAAGCCGTTCAAATGGTTGGTTTATTGTCTGATAAAAGTAGGAGCACAGGCGGTAATATAACGCCATCGGTGGCTGACCTTCAGTCTGGCAGTGATGCCTACTTTCTCCTCCGCACTGCTGAGATACAGGGAGCGGATCTTGTTCTGGACCTCGCTGTAGAAGGTAGCTTCCCAGAACTGCTGGTTTGTCCAGATGGGATGATCCTGGACACATGTGTAGGCGTACTGCTTCACCCCGGCTAGTTTCTGCAGAAAGACGCACAAGAGCAGGAGAATAAGTTAGGACACGTGCGGACAAACTTTAAAAATACAAAAATATTAAAAAGCTGATAGTTAAAAAGTATTAAAAAGTATCTGTTAATTGTGATGATTTTTCTATGCGGTGCCCATGAAGACAACTTTTGACGCTCTGCTTTGTCATTGGATGAAGAGCAGATCACCCGACTGCATCCCAAAATAACACCCTTTTAGGAACGTGCACCGATCCCCCAAGAGATGTTTCTGTTGCACTGTAGATATCAAAACCACACGGTGCTGTTGGTGCGCACCACCTGACAAGGGCTAGACTTACCAGCAGTGTGCCAACACAATGTACAATTGATCATGTGTGAGCGCTGCTGCATCCATAAACACCCTCTCCCAGCCCCAACACCACCACAGACACGCTGCATTTGCAAGACATGTGCCTTTATTTAGTAAGGTTAGGGATCTTTTATTAGATAAGCTTCTGGTTTATTACCGCTGGGTCAACACAGCAGTGGTTTCCAGTATCGCTTTGGGTCTTTCCCCCTTAAATGGACCGAGATGGCGTGTCTACTGCCAGTGTTGGGGAGACAACCAAAACAACTCTAGTTCAACTTCTAGTACCCAGCAGGATATTAGTATATACTTATGTTTTTACCATATTTATGCTCAATTTTGACCATTGGTTAAACGGGAATGTAGAATTTAAATACATTTAATCGTTTTGCGTTCTTGAATTCTGCAAAAACTGTTTTTATCGAGTTAGGAAAGTGAATGGTAAGAAACTGTTGATGCCTATACAGGTACAAAAGGATATAATTGGAGGGGGAGATCAATGTGGGAGGCACCCAGGAGAGAATGGTTATGGATCCTCCAAAATTCCTGGTGCTTTTGGGAGTACATCAAGGATGCCCTGACAATACAATCAACACTATTTGTGTTTGGTATGTCATGTACAGCCAAAGACAATTCCAAAAGGCTTGGCTGGAAAAGAGCTGCCCCATGTGAGCCTACACCTCAGCGGGCCTTTACACTCCTTTCCGTTCCACTACAATTATGCTTCCTAGAGTTCTGCCGCATTGAGCTCATTTGACCTTCGTTTCTGATGATATCTAGTTATACTACATCATTGGGGAGGGGAATAAGGAATGTAGCTCCCTTTCTCTCAATGACAAATTATTATATTGGCCTCACTATCATCAGTGTACCACATACATTTTTGAAAGCCAGTACCACTAAGGCATGAAAGAGACAGACCTGCGTCAGACTAAAGACGTATTGGTTCAAATGGAAGAAACATATTCCCCTCCTGGCCGCAATGCCTTCAAGACCGCGTGCCGTGGCTTCGGTTTCTAGTTTAGAAATTGTGGCCTTTTTCCATTAAAAGGATTATGACGTCTAAATCTTAAAACATACAGTTCAAACCTTTTAGGATGTGACAAATAAAATGTAGTCCTAAATAAGCAAATCACATAAGCAGGGAGGTCTTAACCTATTAGTGGTGCAATACCTCTCCGTTACAGGATCCTGCAGCAGCTGGTGTGCGTGTGTGCGTGTGTGTGTGTGTGTGTGTAAGCGCACATTTACGTTTCCATTTCGCCTTGCCTTGCTAGATGTGTATCGGTCAACGTGACCGTGGTCATCAACTCTCCTCCCCCCCACCCCTCCCCCCACCCGGCTTCCATGATAAATAAATAGACCCTGTCCTGAGCAACAACAGACCGACAAGAAAAGGACGGATGATGGATGAGGAGGATAATCACTGGGGAGGGAAAGATGGGTAGAAGCAGAAAAGGGAGGACGGAAGGAAAGATGAAAGAGCCCCAAAAGGGGTATTTAGGGTAAGGTGGTCCAAGGATGCAAAAGATCCCATGGAATGGGTGACCTGCTCAGAGCTAGTCAAGGGACAGGGGAAGAAAAGGAAAGCAAAAAACGGATGTAGACAAAGAGTCAATGCGTTAAACTGGTTCTGAGGCAGGGCTGGAGGTGACCGGATGTTGCCTTGTAAATAGCAACACACTTCTGTGCGTTCACGAGGACCACAAGGGAGCCTTGTGGTCCTCGTGAACATGTAGCGTGATTCCGGTTGACGGGGGGGCCTCATCTGAGGTTGCGTGAGAGCGTGTCCAAAATAAACATGGGACTCCCATCTACGAGTCGTAGACAGGACTCTTAGTCTCCCGTCTACGAGTCCTGTGTGTTCATTCGCTGCATAGCTTTGCGGCCCGTTTTGTATGGGCCATATAGGAGAGTCTCTCGGTTCAGTGACTGCCTACCTGGGTTTACAAAATGGACAGATATACTCGTGGTGAAATGCCCTCTCGGAATGCAGAACTTTGAATGTGAGGGCGATCCTATTTTTTTTTTATCTGTATCTTATTTCATGTTTTTTTTACCCATGAGTCAGTGCATTGTGAGGGGCAACATATTTGTATCCTGAAACCATGAAAACGTCTCGATCCAAACAATACATTTGACCATAATCAGGGCCGTTACACAAACATGAAGCAGAACCATGCTGGATGACGGAGTGTAAACAAGTCCATTATGGCATACATAGGCCATTATTCTCCAGATGCACAATGTGCGGCTAGCAGAAATGTTCTGCTGCACCAAGTAAACATTTAGAGGGAAGATTCTTGGCCGTCTGCGCAGGCCCTAAGGGGTCAGGTGGTTCGTAGCGGTTCTTCCTCCTCATGGGGATGTGAAACAGTTTGACAGTGCACACTCCTCAAAATCCTTCCCCGCGTAAACTTTGGCCAGAAGAATGTTAACACTCAAGAGTGTCCTGCTGTATAAATCATTCCAAATTATGTTTGGACGATTGACTTGCTGTTGCATCCAATTTCTGTCTCTCCACTTTGTTCTCTCTCCCCCCCCCCCTCCACTAACTCACTCACTCACACACTCTCACATTCATACACTCATACCCATACACTCATACACTCACACACACAAAATAAGCCAGACAGCGAGGCAGGGACTTTGACTCTTGTGGCTGATTAAACTATTTTTGACATGAGGGGCTGCCCACAGTGACTCAGACATCATGGACACCTGTTCTACAGCTGATAAAGGTCTGCCATGGCTACGTGACGAATGCCAGGACAGCCATCAGCAGATTGGAGAATCTTTGAATAAAATAGCCTTTTAAAGAGCCACTGATTGAACAAGGTCATGATAGAATTTGCCTACAGCAAAGGTCATCCGAGGAGAAGTTGGTCTTGTGCTGCCGTTGATTCCTCATTGGCCAGTGAACTAATTTGACAAAACCAAACAGGCTTTTCTTTGTTATATTATTGCCCGAATCTCCCTGTCATCTCTGAAAAACACATGTTTCAGGTTCGAGAGAACTACTCAGTGGAATCGGGTAGGGATTTGATGTGTGAAGCACCCTGTGAGTCAGAAACGGCAGCTCTTTAATGTGCACATATGGCTCAAAGTGGAAAACAAACACAGCCTGTGCCTCACCAGCACCAGGCTGCTGTGTAGGAAGGGAGCTTGGAGGGTCCTAGTGTAGACATACTCTGGGGATATGGGACAGCAGTGCTGAAAGCATGCACATAATACTTGCCAACCTCCAGTCAGGAATACCAAACTTGATCAACGTCTCAATGACTCCCATCGTGAACTATAACCGACACTGACCTAAACGCTTGGATGCAAATGACCCAAGAGTTAAGCATGCGATTCAGACGGCCACACAGGCTAATCTTTATGATCATTTTCTCAAGGGAAATGTTTGTACATGCAGGGGGGGGTGTGGAGGGGGGGGGATTGTACACAGTTAAAAAAATACCCTATGACCAAAGAGTCAATAATCTTTCAAGCCACTTAACCTCTTAAAGTCTCCCGTCTACGAGTCCTGTTGCAAAGCCCATTAAGAACAAGCATTTACAGTCATTGATCACCATCTTCTCCATTCCAAAAAGCCGTACGTCATCTGATTCATATACACCAAGGACACTAATCAAACGACTCAATCCACGAAAACATGATCGCTACACGCCATGAGCATGTGAGCACAGGAATTAGTCTGCACATTACTGGCCAGCTCAGTGATCATCTGTTGGCACTGTTCCTGCCAGGTCCCGGGGCCCGTGCCATCGATATTCAACAAGAGAGCCAACATCTGACAGTTGTGTCTGTCACTATGGTGACGATGGATCTGTTGTGGGGAGAGATATTGGCGGCGAAGCACAGCAATTCCTTGTATTATAAAAAGCAAGCGCACACGCACACACACACACACACACACACACACACACACACACACTACAGTGATCCGATGGCTCTCTCAAGCGTGGCAGGGTGAGGCGATCAAGGCAGAGCAGGGATGATTAACCTCCACCTCTTCCCACCACAGGAAGACTGGCCTCTGGGAGACCTGCTGTAGATTAACCCGCAACACAGCATTAAGCGCTAATGTCACACCGTCATGACCCAGTTCAGTGCGGGGGGACGAATGTTAGCTGATGTGCTACAAGCTCTGACTACACCCAGGTCATCGTTCAGTACTGGTTATGGGGCTTAGACCTCATCCAGCCCTTCCGTAATCCATCTATCACGGTTCGATGCCTTGCTCCTATCCAAGTGTCGAGGTGTCCCTGGGCAAGACACATAACCCTGACTGCTCCATGCGAGCTGGCTGCCGCCTTGCATGGTTGACATGGGTGCATGTCAACCATGCACATTCACCATGAGCGGGTGAATGTGAGGCCCTCATTTGAAAGCACTTTGAGTGGCCACAGGTATGAATAGCGCTATATAAATGCAGTCAGTTTGCCATTAGTCTAACCTGGAGCGAGACAAAACTACAAGCTCATTTTTTAGTTGCTCTGGCATAATGAGCCAGGCCCCCCTTTCGTTCAGACATTTCCAGCAGATCTAGCCTGGGTCAGGCCAATCAAAGACCTTCATCTAATACAGGTTGGAATTAATACAACGACTATACAGACGAGCGCCCTTTGGGTGTGCATTAAGGAATTTTCATACACAACCAGGATGGCTTATGCTGATATGTTACGTTGCGCTGATTGGTTGCAGGTCCATCCAAAGGTGCCCATTGACACGTCGCCTTGAAAGCCGGAACTGAGCGAATACACATTTCTAAATTGGTCTGGCGATGTCAGGCTGCCATTTATCTACATCTCCCCTCTGTTGAAAATGTATCTTCAAATATCTTTATCTTATTGCTATTTTAAGATGGTCCCGCATAGATAGACATGTGAAGTGCAAAAAGGCTACAGGATGGGTGTTGAATGGACATCTGTGCGTGACTCACCCGGTGGAATTCGGTGCTGAGGGGGAGCAGGGCGGCTGCCACGGTGAACTCCTCGGAGCTGGAACAGTCCTGCGGGGGTCAGACAACCAGGGACGGGAGGTGAGTATGGTACAGCTGAACCTGCGGGCCGCAACTCCTTAAGCGCCAGGGCACACGAGTGAATTACGGTACTTATTTTGTGCACCGAAAAAGAAAAGTAATCCAATTGATTATGCGTAGCAAAGCACACCGAGCGTGAATACAGCAGAGCTGTACCTCTTCACTCGCCTTCTATAGGTCTCAGTATTTTGGGCTATTTTTTCAAACACATTCTTTTTGAGTCTGTCCCGGGAGCCCATGCAAAGGTCAGGGGTTAGAAAACAATAACTAAAACATAAGACTAGGGATGTGTTCTTAATTGGTGCTGGTTTTGATATCTAAATAAGAGTCTCACTTAGGGGGCTTTTTTTCTATTAATCTTGGGTATACAAACATACACATCCTGCACACACATCCTGTTTTTCCAGAAAAAAACACATCATCATTTTGTAATGTCAGGGCCTGGCTCTGCAGGGGTTCAACTAACGACTCTATCCCTTTTTGGCAATTATTTGCCTCTACGTACCATTTTTTGTATCCATATGCTTTCAATACACTTACACAAGTCTTGCCTCGCACAAATGTTATCGCTTCCAATTTATTGTTAGATAAAAAAAATTCCATTGCATATTTAATAAGAATGCCATACAAAGCTGCATTTGAGACAATCATTGATAATACAATCCTCCTGGCTCAGAGTATCACCATTTTAATGTTCAAAACAACATTTGGGTCACTTTGAGATGAAAATGTAAGTTGTTCAAAACTTTTGTTTCTCAGGCAGACCGCAGTAAAATGGAGAACATGCAAAGAAAAGTTGAGGACCTGAATTGGATCAAGAAGTACTTCATAAACAGGAAATTGGTATTTATCTCTCATAAGCTTCACTAGGATTTATTTGTCGAAGTACAAAAAAACGAGAATGCAGCAAGAAACATGATTTACGTCAAAATAAAAACGCTGATCTTGATCTGAGACTGCAAATTATATCCTTGAGGGGGATAACATGAATCAAATTGATACTCTTCTGCTTTCCCCATCGACCTTGCAGACTGACAAATTAACATGCATACAACACAAATCAAACACATTTCAAAACCTTACAAATTCTCACACACACACACACACACACACACACACACACACACACACACACACACACACACACACACACACACACAC
>JAOPJL010000034.1:10027295-10040669 GCA_027123545.1 Trisopterus esmarkii | reverse complement strand
GTCTAATACTTAACCGATATACTCAGATTTTTATATTTTTGCCACAAAACGAGCCGCCCGGGATGGTACCTTTAAGATGCATATTTTAAAATTAAAATCGATCAATTTATTGCCAGATTAATTTATTTCAGGACTTATTTCAGAGCCATATTTACTCTATGCAATTATTCAATGTATTCAATATTGAAGAAAATATGTGGCATAATAAATAACATCCCAAAACAAAGGCCTAGATGTTTTTCCAAGGCGACATTTCACTTTTTTTTGTGTCGGGAAAGATAAAGAAAAAAAAGAGGTGAGAAATATTTGAAAGCTGGAAAAGACTTCAGACAAGACTAAAGCAACTTTATTTTGAAGGAGCCGAACGCTGTAGTCTGCCAAACAGTAATACGTGTTTTTAAAAGCACGTCTATCACTGTGCTTTAGTAGTAAAAAGAAATCCTGCCACTGGCGCGTGCGGTTGGTTTCCCGCTATGTACACTCGTTGCCAGCATTTGATTGAGGTATTCAGCAGACCTGGGCAGACCTCCAGACAGCACAAGTTCAAGTAGCATAGCCGTACAGAATACTACCAGAGGCTCCGTGGCAGCTGAAAGAACAAACACTTATCGAGTTGCTGAATGCCATCCTCTACAGATAAATTGCAGTGCAACAGGTGCTGGGGTTCACATATTGTGGGGTGTAACGATACACAAAAGTTACGATTCGGTACGTACCTCGGTTTTTAAGTCATGGTTCGGTATGTTTTTCGGTACAGCAGGGTTAAAATTTTACTTTTATTAAACATTTATCTTTTAGTTGATTTGATTTATTATATTGTATCAAACAAATGCCTTACACACATGAAAATACATCAAATACAATTGAGGATAAAAACACAAGAAAGTCCAGGACTTATTTCCATTATGGTCCTCAGGACAAGACAAGACAAGACACTCATAAGAGTGTGTAATCAAAAAAAAAATTAGAGAAAGTTGACACATAAGCATGCACAGTCAAGCACGCATACAGAAATGCACGTGCACAGACAACACACACACACACACACACAGACGTACAACACACACACCCCGGCACACACACACAGCTGAGTCATATTGGAGTTAAAGAAGTGCTACTGCTAAATTTAGATCCCAGTCAAGTGACAATGGTACCAGGGAAGGTATGTTGGGGGTGTCCTGATATCCATGGCCTATTGGACTGGGCATGCCTGTGACATATCACTGCTCTGCAACCATTCTTGCCTCATCATGTGCTTTAGCGTGGCATGATTCCCCTACACCGACCTTGCTATCCACCGTCTACTTGTGACACAAGACACGCTTTCTGACCGGTGAAGAATCACCACAGGGAAGCAAAGGAGGGGGTAAGGGTAGACACCACTCAATTAAAGCATGGAGCCCATGGCTCCGCAGGCCAAGGCTGTGTAATTATACTGTGCACTGCATTGCCGTTACATTTAACATTTAGAATTGACCCACGATGCGTACGTATGCACGACATACACACACACACCAAGAATACGCATCATAAAAGTCTCTTCTTAGGACCATTATAATTCTTAGAACTGAGGATAAAGTTATTGGTGGAATACAAAGGGCATACTTTATTCTTTAGTACGTTTTTCCAAAATAATGATTGGATGCTGCTTCAATCCTTTCCTTTATCAGATTATTAAACCTTGTTTAATCATATATTCATCATATATATATCATATATTTTGTGACAGGGTCCCTGTCAATCTGTGTGAAAGTTATAATTGAGCATAACTTCATAACAGTGTCATTCAACAGAGGCCTTTTTGTTTCATCATTTTGAGTCACATAGAACAATTCTGAAGTGAATTATGTAATGGAACATCTATTGAATTGGTGCAATGCTGTTAAACCCTTTTTCAAAGGCCACCATGGACTACTTTGGTTTAAATATGTTGCCACCGTCAATCAATGTCAGTCGAAACTACACATTTGTGCTTGCCCCAAAGCATGTGGCATTATCTATAGACAATAGAAAATAGGATCACAGTAAAAAAAGAAAAGAAAAGTAATTTAAACAAGGATGATGCAAGACCAATGTGTTCTAGTGAGAAAGAGAAGAAACAAAAAAAATACAAAAAAAAGGGCAGGGTAATGGGAAAACACATCTATCTCAAATGATTGGAATGCACAGCATTCCTGCTTTGTGGAATAGCTCCAAGAAAACTGTCTCAGTTTTCTTCCCCCATCATAGATTAGCCGAAATTCCGGGATTTTAAACAATAAATCACGAACACGTCAGACAATCAAAAACGTGACTTGGTAGTAATGGACACTGGACAAAAAATATAATTGTTAGATTTGATTTCGATAATATCAAAATAGCTAAAGTTTAATAATAATAATAAAAATGAGTATAAAAAACAAAGAGCCGTCTTTAAAAAAAAAAATCGAGGCTTTCTGAAAGTCAACTGATTTCCCAGACACTGGGCTCAAGGAAACACAGCAACAGATGTGTGTGTTAACCGTAGCTGCAGTGTGCACTGCCAGCCTAATTTTCCCATGATCCTCCCCATTTGCCTTCCTCCTAAAGCCATCATCCAATATGTGGAGACTCTTGCTAAGGAAGACAACACAATAGAGGAGTGAGAGGTGTTGAGGATGGGGGAGGAGGGGGCGAAAGAGGGCGGTGAGAGGGTCACCGGTGTATGCAGCCCGTGTCCTAGTGTCCAGCGTTATCAGCTCCAGAGGAGGAGCGGATGGACGCTACACAAGAGACAGGGGTCGTTTCGACTTCCTAGGCTGGGGCCAGGGCCATGCGGAGATTTGCACTAGGAAGTGTCTTGAGTCCCGCTAGGTCCGCTAGGCAATCTATTCATAGTCAGCCAAGGAGGAAGTGAGGAAAAAAGCAGTGCTAAGTGGGTGCGTTCACATGCACGCACCGCCACACACACACACACAAACACACAAACACACAAACGCGTGTCTCTCCCTCACAAACACACACACAAACTCCTGAAAACATCTTCAAGGACAAAATGATACAAACAACAAAACAAGATGGCCTAAAAGAGTCTGCATAACAGCACAACACAGCCATCCCATGACTCATTGAACTGCTGATGTAAACCGAGTAAAGAAGGGGTGAACAATCGGTCAGAGTGGAGAAGGATTTGAATCCATTCAGATGGTCTGGCCTCCATCTCCACGTGGAGCCCTAAGTGGAGGTGGCGTGTTCTGCTGACTTCTACTCCACACCAGAGCTTTCCTCGACTGCCACAATGCATTCGTAGTTCAAAGGGCTGAGCTATTATGCAACGCTATATAGTTCACTACAGGGATATTTTTAGCCATTTGCAAAGGAACACTGTAATTCATCCGAATGTCTCCCATGCTAATATATATAGTCTCCCTCATGGGCATGGGGCGGGGGGGGGAGAGAGCGGGAGAGAGAATTAACTCGTAACTTTGGGGAAAAGGCTGTAGCATAAGTTTTGAGGTCTTAAAATAAATGATGTGCCAACCAGTCATGCTGAAACAGACAACATTACTAAACTTACCACATCAGTGAAGTCCTAAGGGAAGTTTTCTACACTTGGGGGCCAATACTTGGGTTTATTTTAAAACACAAAATAAATGAAGAACATGCGGCAACTCAACATATGCAATCGATTACATTCTAAAATCCATGAAAAGTGGAAATAAAAAAGGACCCTTTGGGGAATTTCACATTCCTTTTCTTATATAAATCTACTGTCAGATTCAATTCAATTCTGGCTCACATCTTGGGCCTTCTAACATTAAATTAAGATTACTGCATGTCCTTTATGGTCCCAGTGGGGATTGAGCATTTAAAGAGGTAAATGCTGATAACTGGCAACTCTCAGAGGTATTAGTTTCATATCCAATAATCATTGCCCAATTTCCTTTCTTTATCGTTCAACACTTATTGCCCTTTCACACATGCACTGTAAGCCTGACATTCTCCGTCCGGATACCCAGATTTTACCCAGAGTGTAACCGGCCAGGCCCCTAATGTAAAGTCTGGAGAATCTGAGAGCTGGATAATTCACAACGAGCAAGAATGGGTGTGATGCTGAAGTGTTTTCATCATGCAACATCTCCATCATGCAACTGGCACTAAACTGGGAGCACGGTGTGTATAGCTGCTTGATACTTTTCTCTTCTGGCATGTATTTTACATTCAAAATCCTTTTCTGTTTTCACCTCTTTTGTTTTGCGGATACGTCTAAACAAATGCAGTAATGGTAACTACAAAAAGAGTAAGCGTTATGAAGTTTCAAACCTCAACGGCGACGTTCAACGTGATGTAAACAAAACACTGCGAATATCGCTGCATACTTTTTGTGTGACGTCCTGCCTGCTACATGCTCTACCCACCCCTCGCCTAAAGCAACAACTCTCAAAGTTTGTTCTAACAAATCAACAAAAATACGTAAAAACGCACTTCATACATGAAGAGGAAAACAACCAAAACAAACACATGTGAAGCGGGAACACAGAGGGTAAACAGTCTACTCTTTGGGGTCAAAAACAAGCACAATGGCAGCCCTGCGTCACACTGCTGGCCTTTAGATGGCTTTAGTGGTGGCTGATAATGACAAGGCCCTCCAACAGGTGCTTCCTCCAACGCTGTGGATGAGGCCAGGCCGAATCAGGGGGAGTCCCCTTCTATTAGAACTCAACCTTGGACTTCAACTTCTCTACAGCACATATGAACCATGGTAACCTTTGTGTAACCTCATGTGTTTGCTATATGATTGTTGAAAGAGTATGGTTAATGGTAGTGTGTGGGTACTAGTCTCACAGATCCGACTTTGTATGTTAGCCTCATCTGATGGGTTAGGGCATCTGATTGCAGATAAGCTCAGATCGGGGTAAAAGCCAGCATTAGTATATTGTAAAAAATGTAATTATCAGATAAAACCATGGTCCTGTCCAAGTAGCCAACGTTGTGTGATATGCAGGTACAGTAATGCATATATCACAGCAACAACATGGATACTATTATAAACAGGTGGAACATTTTTTGTGACGAGAGAAAAAAAGTTTCACACAATATACTGCTAAAGACCCCCTCACTCCTTGGGACCGACGGCGATGTACAAAAGCATGAGTTATTGGCAGGCGGTGTCAAAAAGAGCAGTCTTGGCATTCCAAACACGCGCTCAACGAAGGCGTCATTTAGCACAGGAAGGAATGCACGGCATGTCAGCAGCCATTGGACCTGGAATACGAGGCAGTCAGCATAATTTCTGTAGAGCGGGTGGCACCGACCAGTAGCCAGGTAGTGTGGCTCTCTCTACTACCAGCTGTGATACGAGGAGGAAATATACAGTGTACAAGGCGGGGGGGACTGGGAAGAGCTTTGCCTAGGGGCCAAATCTCAGGCCCAACTCACTGGCTTCTGGCTCTTATCCACGACTGGATGTTTTTTGTTCAGGAAGAGAGGTGGCCGTTGGTCACTGTCATTGTTGAGGTTTGTTTAGACTCCTTGTAACTGGGGTAGCGCTAGCTGCGCTACTGTGAATCATTTCCGTTTTGGTACCGTCACATGTTGTGGAGACACACCAGGAAAAAACAACCCGTTTGTGTGTGGCGATTGTGAGAGTAAAAAGGTCAGCCGCCAACAACACAAAACGGATTTAAAAAAAAACAACCTTTTTATGCTAAAACGAAAGAGAGAGAGAGACAGAGAGAGCTTGGTCTCATCCTCCCTGTGTATTTCCACAGCCTTGTGAGCTCACTCTTCTTCAGCTCACAGCACGGAAAGTTTAGACTGAGAGACGGGTTTGAGTCTGCTTCCAGGATTGTTTATCTTCGCTAGCAGCGATTCATCATGTGTGGATCTTCCTGACAAACACATGACCCTATTATCCCCCCCACGAGGCAAGGCCTGCATCCTGGTATTTGGAATGCACAAACACCATGAGAAGGACGTGCATTGGGACATGCCTGGTCCATAGTCACTCCGGTGACTGCACCCAAACATACAATCACATCACACACTTCACCCCCTAGGCCTGTCTGGCAAAGAAAACCTACTTTGACATCTCTAGTCAATGACGAACACTGCAATAACATACAGACTTCAATACCAATTTTGTCCGGCCAAAATAACCACTGCTAAACTCAACATCCACGACACGTTGTCCATGGAATTCATCCTGAACTAGACTGAACTTGAATCTAGCTAGACACAATATTGCAGGCAAGAGTCAAACAAAGTTCGAAATCTCCCTTTCATTTTAGGACGAAGTCAAAGAAAACAAGACAAAGTACTTGACTTCATAATAAGCCATGTTTGGAAGTTTGCCGTTTAGTCTGCGGAGATGACACCCGCAGGCAATTCCTTTATACCCACTCGACACCCAAACACATTTTTGGAATACCTCATGCATCCTTCCCGGAAGTACATGCTATGTTGCTCATTACAGCAGAGATTTCAGAAAAAAACTGAGTTTAAAAGGACACAGTTCTTGACAAGAGAAATGACACAAATGTTTACAGGCTCGTCAAGTGGGGTCAAATTCATCCGAGGAAGTTGATCCTAGGGGGGCTATTTGTTTAAGGGTAAGGAGATTATTGTGCATATACACAACTTCATTAAAACTAGGATAAGTACACCATAGCAGTGGGTGACCTTGTTATTTGATGGTAAGAAGAGAAATAAATGGCAGTATATTGTTATTATAACGTAATACACATACCACAAAGAGGGTTAGGCCTTAAAACTGACAATGTTGAACTTTCAAAATCATTGAAAGTTAATTTTCAGGATATAGTATTAAATATAATATTAAATAGATCCAAAAAGTATATTTAATAAATTTACAACCTATACACAAAGAAATGCTGGGCATCTAAATACAAGAAAAAATTGTGTGCAAGCATGCAATAAGCAATAAAAATGTATTTGAATGTGGAAATTTATTATGGCAATGCAGAACACTAGCAAACAATATGAACATGATAGATGGAAAGGGTTAACCATATTCTACACAGATGTATGAATCACAATAATTTTCCTAATTTAAAGGCAAATATAATAATGTAGCAAAAACAATGACACTGTTTAAGAGTATCTATTGTTTAAACCAAGATAGGCTTTTACATAGATATCATAACTTGTGTTGTTATTTGTAAAAAAAATGTACAACTGTCTGAGGCATAGACGGTTATCAGCTTGTTAATTCTGGCCTAATTGATTTTCCAGTCCTTTAAAGGCCTGGGCCCATTCCTTTAAACATCTTAGGGGAGGTTTAATTCTGTTATGCTGCAGACGTTATTTTGACTAATAATTTGTTAACTGAATTGACAGGCTGAAAAATATTGCCTCAACCTTATTAAAGACATGAAGAATGAGTCTGCAAGCACAATGTCTGCAGGCTCTACCCTGATGTTGAACTTTTTTGGAATGTCTTTGACCCATTGGCCAAAGCACATACAGTTAAAAACCATCACATGTTATGCACAACACCATAAAATCAGCCATCCACATCACCAAAGCAAAAAAGCACGGAACCAGAGAACTTGTATCATCAATATTATGTACCTAACATTGTATGCGTTGGTAGATCTATATCATATTTTTGTGTATGCCAACCGAAATGCAGAATTTAGATAATTAATCAAGAGGGTCACCGCTTAACGGAATGTTGACAAAGAAATCACCTTAACCGCTTAACGGAATGTTGCCAAAGAAATAATCTAAATTGACTGTGAAATTGGTTGAAAATACAGGCAGATCTGGATTAGGATACACTTAAACTAACACTAATAAATGACAGTAATCATATTTTTCCAGGTCCTAACTAATTCACAATGCTTGAAGTTGACGTATGAAAGAGTTTGACTGGCTGGGTGCTGATGGGCGAGTCGGGGTGGCTGTAGCCTGAGAGCTAGCTTTAGGTGGCTGTCATCATCAAAATGCACGAAATGAGAATATTTGTACAGCATTCTTAATCATTAAGGTTTTTTCAGTCTGATAAAAAATCTGCAAAGCTTTGCCTGTGTGGAGCTAATGTTTTTATGACATAGGGCAATCACCCTCTGTAACCGACAGGGCACTCAGTTGAGAAAAGGGATGCAGCAAATACCCCAAAAATGATAATCAAACACAGGGTCGAAATCTCTGCGAACAGGCTCTTAGTACTTTGTATTTGTATTTGTGGCTCTATAGAGAATTGCTCTATAGAGAGATCTACTTATGCTGCCCTACAGCTTCGCTTAGAGGCCCTGCCTCCTCAGCAGATAACTACTATACACATGGGACACATACCACTGATTGCATCTTTAGTTAACGACATCAAGAGCATGAACTTGAGGAGTACTCCTTTTCTTGAGTACACGTTTGCACCCGTAGTTGCTGGCATCGCTAAAAATAAGCTCGGAGGCATACGATTCCGTTGGATCTGACAATTTGGAACCAGTTGTACATTGAAACCGGTTCTCGATACCCGTCCCTAGGTGTCATCCATGTATGTAAATATATAGGAAGCATTCATTTAATGGCAAGTATCACATATTTGAATCAAATAATCCTTAAGATGTATGCTTTAAAGCAGACATAATATTAAAATATTTGGCTTTTTGTTCAGTTTTTTTCTATCGACCAAATGAAACAGTTACATTAACATTTCATGATGTGTGTGATGAACTCAACCTTCGCCTTAGCCCTTGAAAGCCCTATTCATAAAGTACAGGAGGAATGTATTGACCTCTAAAACCTCTCCATGGCAGACAAGAGTCTAGCGTGTTCATATAATCGTCACTTGCCTGGAAAGATTGGAAACACATTTTTCCTGGCTAGCGTTGTAAATGCTGTTCTTGGTGCATTCTTCATCTGTGATTATTTAGTTCGCTGGGGGCATGTTGTGACCGCCAACTGCTTTTCATGCTTAGCCCCTTCCACTTTTTTTTTTCTACAGATGTATCCCTTAGTGTTTGTAAATGAGTCATTTCTCTGTGGAGTGGAGAAAATAATCGTTTACATACCAACCCAAAACAAAGCCAAAATACAGACTGCTTAGTGGGTCTATCTTCATTAAAACCTTCCAAGATGCAATACTTTGTCATTTGCCTTCACAGCAAAAGGTTGTCGTATGCCACTTGTTAGGCACATTTCAGGAAGTCCCTATCCTTATTATATCTTTCCCTAAAATACCTTCTTTGCTTTATGAAGCAAGTGTTCATATATCCTTGAGCATATAGTTTGATCCCAGAGCAATCATTCAACATTCAACAATACATTCAACACATCTAAACTGCATCTTACTAAAATGAGGGGTTGTTGTACATTATACATGAATCATAAAACCAAAACACCTACTCCATCAATGGTAAGTACATTCTGTGCATCGGTATGTAGTGCAATGTATCTCAATTCATTTTCAGCATGACACATGTAAAAATGTATGCCTGAGGATCTTCTCAGCAGAAGGCATACAGAAAAAACCCACAGGGACACACAGGCCAACAGTCACACCGGCCCTCCAAAACATCTGCAAACACTAAGCAGAAAGATTTGGCTTCAGGCCAGGTACCATTTCTATATTTAACAGAGGCTGGCTCCACATCAACATTTTTTAAAGGATTACTGTGTGGCGACACCACCATAAGACTCATAGACAGAGATGAGACAGCTAAGCACTGCAGTGTGTCATCAAACTTTCATTATAGGCCTACTCATTTAATTGACATTGAGGCCCTTAAAAAAACATCAAGCACGCCTCATTGGCATTTTTCCACTGCATAGCATTGCAGAAGGAATTTGTATGTTTGCAGTTCTTTTTGTTGTTCACATTCCAGTGTGTATTATTTCTTTCACTAACTTGATCCATACAGGATGATCGGTACGTTTGGTACCTTGTCAAGACCTGTAGCTAAAATCAGCATCATAGTACACTGTGGCTGAGAGGGGAAACTCTAGCATGGGTTATACTTCAGTACAGTATGGTTCCATAGTACAGTATGGGTCAACACTCACTTAACTTGCTGACCACTGCACTACAAAAACAGAACCCTGGAAAGAAAATATGTTGAAAATATTCAGACTTCCTAAATGCCATAAAACAACCCACAAAAGTGATTTTCATTCATCATCCAATAAAAACATGTTATGAAACCATTCCCATTCCACAACCTCTCAGAAACAATGCTAATGAACAAGATGGTCATTAGTGGACTTAGTGGAAAGCAATTGGCCTGATAGGCAATCTGTCGACCTCAATAGACATACTGTATCATTAGATGACCTTGGTAAAAAGACCATGGATTCTCACCCCAGCAGGCATTCGGTCTGCTGCACCTACCAGTCTTGGAGAATGGAGATGGTAACCAATTGATGCAACAAGTTGGCTTTGTAAGATGTTCAAACTCCATTTCTTTTAAAAATATTCTATAGCCAATTACGCTCAAAAAGTATGCCGTGACTCAAAAATGGTTAAGCATTAAAGTGGTTTGCAAACCTGTCAATAATATTAAAATATATATTTTTAAGGGCTCATGTCTTGGCACCAGGTGTGGGTGTGATTAGCTGGTACCAGCCACAGGGAAGGAATGATTGATGATCACAAGTGGGCATGTCTACCTATATGTACACTGGATAGATCAGTCTACCAGCCTACCCAGTGGACTGTGGCAAACGTTGCTCATCTATCCTTCATATATCTGGGTGGACATGCCCACTTGTAATGTCACTATGAAAATCATTCTGCCAAACGACTTGTACTAGCTAATCACACCCACACCTGGTGCCTCGACATGAGCCCTTTAATTAAGTCATTATGAATATTTGATCTTATTCACAAATTATTGGGTTAACACTCACAAAGTGTGACTGCTATCAACTAAAAACAGGACTTCAGGGAATACAATTTAATTTTAAATATGTGTAAATTGTATAAGTATACATTTTAAACACCTCAGTCTCCTTGGTCATCATAGCCACATTAATAATATTTTTTATTTTCTGCAAAATTGACCAAATTAGGTTGAAATATTCCTCCAATCAACCTAAGATTACAATTAAAGTGAAGAGGAACTGTTATGCTGCTCTAAAAACAAGCGCAACTGTTACCTGTTATTTCTGACCTCAACAGGCAGTTCTCTTGAGATACAATTAAGAAGAAATACACTGTGTTCTATCAGTATAGTAATAGACCCCCTGTCATGGACCCTCACCCAAAGTGAACTTCATCCTATCAGACAAGTGAGAGAAAATAGGGGACTAAATGAGACCTCACATTCCTTATTAGGAAGATAAAGAGAGACAGGGCAGTGGGAAAGAGATAGGGGAAAGAACGAAACAAAGAATCGGATTTCCCAATTAGAGAAGGCAGAAGAGGGAAAAATTTACTTTTGAATAAACAATCGTTCATAATATTGTTGAAACAGGAAATGACAATATCTGATCCACATGCTCTAAAGGACAAACATGTGTCTTTGAAATACGGGAAGGCTTTGGGGGTCCAAACGCTCATTCCATGTTAAATAAAAAACACCCAACAAACAACTCACTTAAAAGATCATTGCTCAATTAAACTCAAACCTCAATCAAAAACAAGTATTGCTTTAGAACTTGGTTACAAAGTAGGAAACATTTTGTTCTATCCGTTAGAGAGTCATACCGAAGCATTTACAGTGGAGGAAGTTGGTAGTGCTGGCAGACAGGAAGATGAAGACAATCATTAACCACGATAGTACTGTGCAAACACTGCACTACTGTGACACTGTTGTCCAATTATCACATACCGCAAAGGAATTAGACAAAGATAGTTCTTGTGAGGTAAGGCAGGATTCATACTGATAGCAAATTCAGTCTAACAATCAATTGGTTTATGTGAAGAAAAAAAAAACAGTAGCTTGGGAATTGGTGAAGTTAATGCGAATTCTGAAATGTTCATTTCAGAATGTTTCAAATTGAATGGAGATGATAGGATGCCATTACTCACCATCTCCACTCCCTGAGGAAACGCTGTGCCCTCCCAGTCCTTCTTGGGGAAGCGCTGAATAATCTTTCCACATCCCTCTTCTGAACCTAGGGAGGAAAACAGATTAACATCAGTGGACTTGCTTGGGAGAGCTTTACTTAAATAACAGTGAATCCATTTCAACTTTTGGCATCGGCCCCTACTTGATGTTTAACCAGTTCAGGTGCATAGGCCCAGAGCTGACAACCACCCTAATAACTCTCAAGGCTCCATTGCTTGGCTGGTAAGCAACCTGCATTACATCGAAGCTTTGCTGTAATGGAGTCTCGACTCGGACCAAAAGTGGAAACGAAAGCCAATGACTTCCTCCACAAAGCACCAAGGTCTGATGTTGTAGTTTTGCTTTTTGAAGTGTTATTCCAATAAAACATGTTTTCTAACCAATTTAACCGTTTCAGCATTTAAAATGGGGGAAAAGCAACAATGTCTACTTATCGAAGAGCATATTTTATCGTTTATACAGTAGGACTAGTTCATCAGACTGCATCAAGGGATTTTTTTTATGGCGATACTCTGCATACTCAATAGAGTTGTAGTGATGTAGAATCCCAAATAAACGTAAATATACTGTATCCTAGACTGAGAATTATATTCTATTAGCAATTACCTGCCTCTTAGGCAAAGAATTTTTGGGGCCATTTGTTCTATCTATTTGGGCCACAACCATGACAGCACAGCATTGATTCTCCTGCTTTATGTTTGGTCCTAAGAAGTTCCCACGCCATGCGTGGTCGATTGGATGAACGGATGTTGAGAAAATCGATGGACAGACATGCATACTCCCATCAATTCTAGTTAGATAGTCAGTTAGGCTCGTACATTTCAGATGTGATGTTGATACTTGCTGCATTTTCATTTGGTTCAGTTAGTGTTCACACTGGACTTTGGTAGGAGAACCAAACATTGTTGGCTTGTTGCGGACAATCAAAATTGAACTTTTTTGTGTTCACTGAATAATTAAAAACGTTTTTTGGGAGTGACAGCAAGCAATCATTTACTATTATCTTTATACAGTCGTCCAACCATATTTTGATCAGTTATCCTTCTGATTGCACCACATCTGATCACAATATAATGTTTTTTATTATTTCAGTACGATGCATTGTTTTTATGGTTTGCTTCCACGTAGTTAGGTAGGATCACTTTCACACCTAAAGCAACCCGAACCAGAGTTCACTTGGAAGTGGAACAAGACTGGATCATAGGTTTTTGTCTAGTATGCACCGGAGTTTGAATAAGCACACAACCCCAAACAAACCTTCCTGTGCACCAACGGTTCAGGTGTGAATTAGGGCTGCACGATTATTGCCAAAATGATTATCACGATTATTTTGATCAATATTGATATCACGATTATTTACCACGATTATTCATTGATTTTAGCG
>JAOPJL010000034.1:9994858-10006505 GCA_027123545.1 Trisopterus esmarkii | reverse complement strand
AGAGAGAGAGAGAGAGAGAGAGAGAGAGAGAGAGAGAGAGAGAGAGAGAGAGAGAGAGAGAGAGAGAGAGAGATTTGACCCACAAAACACTTGTCTCTTCTCCCTCCCTACATTTCTTTGACATTGATAAGTGCCATTGCATTCACAAACATGTGATTGACAGGCAAGATGCTTTCCCCGAACCAATCAGGGAATAGAGGCTCAAAAGATAGCTCAGGAACATTTAATGTCACAGGTAATGCAAAGTTAGAGTGGTGTCTTCAGCACACACTGAGACGTATAACAATTCATTTGATTGTAGACACATTCATATTATGATCAATTAGTGGGAATCCTCTTCTTTATTTCCAGATCACAGTGGAGGACTATGAACAGGCGGCAAAGAGCCTCCTTAAGGCTCTGCGTATTCGTGAGAAGTATTCAAAACTAGCATATCACAGATTTTTCCGAACCACTTCCAAGTACCTCCGCAGTACTGAGAACGAACTATGGACCGAGGAAGATGAGGTCTTGCCAGGTAGACCTCATCTTGTCACAATGTAATTCCTGAGCATTTACAAGCCACTTGCATAATACAGATTGTCTATTCACTTCTGTCAACATTTGGTCATGAGCATTCAACTTATGCTTTCAAAACTAACTTTTTGCAAAGCCCAATTGTAATGCTTGTCTACAACATGTTGCGTCTTGTAGATGTCTGCCCATGTCCAAGGAATGGAGAGGATCCCTACAGCATGGAGAACATCCCAGAGAATCTGGGCTTTGAACTGAAAATGAAAGATGGGATTGTGAACGTCTATGACGATCTCGAGGCTCTGAGGGAGAACAAACCTCGGAACCTCCCATACCCAGACTTGGAGACTTTTGCGATAGACCTAAGCCCTGTGTTGGCTATGATTGCAGATGGACCCACGTGAGTGATTATAACCCAATAAAAAGGCACTTTAGATTCGCTACTGGAGGTTTGAATGGGGTTTTGTTGAGTTTAGGGTTCCTATTAGCCGTGGTACAGACATAACAATACACGTGTGTGTTACAGGAAAACCTATTGCCACAGACGACTAAACTTCCTAGGTTCCAAGTTCTACCTTCATGAAATGCTCAACGAAATGGCAGAGCTCAAGGAACTGAAAGGAGTGCCGCACAGAGATTTCTACAATGTCAGGAAGGCACGTTCTTTTTGGGATTTATACTTTCCATCCAGAGTATACATCGTCCCATTTTTCTTCTCGGTGCCACGTGTCCTTAACAATGAAGGATACGTGTCGTGCGGTGTCATTTCCAGGTGGACACACACATCCACGCCGCAGCATGCATGTCCCAGAAGCACTTGCTGGCCTTCATCCAGACCACCTACAAGACAGAGGCCGAGCGCGTGGTCCTGGAGAAGGATGGGCAGCAAATGACTCTCAGGGAGGTCTTCCACAGCCTCAACATGGACCCGTACGACCTCACCGTGGACTCCCTGGACGTACACGCTGTAAGAGGCTACTTAGGATCAGGCCTTGTGGGGGAAAGTGGGGACTCTTTGTTGATGAGGGCATTCGGCTGATTTCATTAGACATTTGTATCCCCATGAGCAGAAGGGATATTTATTGTGATGCCGGTGAGATAGAGACAGAATCATACTCTTATAGTTTGTATTGAATTGGTAATGGGGAGAATGTGTTAGTTGTAATATTCTGATTCTGACTCTGTAATGTAATAACAGCAGAAAAAATTAATAAAAAAAAGTGAGAATGTGTACACTGGTAGAAGCCCTAATAATAACTTAATAAGACACTCTGTGATCATCTTTTCAGGGGAGACAGACCTTCCACCGGTTTGACAAGTTCAATTCCAAATACAACCCAGTGGGAGCCAGTGAGCTGCGGGATATCTACCTGAAAGCAGACAACTTAATCCACGGAGAGTACTTTGCCCGGATTGTAAAGGCAAGTCAAGAACACAATATTAACACAGTATTATCACTACGTATGAATTATAACGAGTGCTAGCATTCACAGCATTGGAATTTGATATTGCGATGGAAAACATTCTTCCTCCCGTCAGGAAGTGGCCCACGATCTAGAAGAGAGTAAGTACCAGCATGCAGAGCCCCGCCTGTCCATTTACGGACGCTCTCCAGATGAGTGGGACAGCTTGTCCAAGTGGTTTATCGACCACAAAGTGCACTCTCCCAACATGAGATGGATTATTCAAGTGCCCAGAATATAGTAAGTGCTACACCATGAGAATTGTGGCCACAGTGCCGACCATTTTGAAGTCTGCGTGTGTTTTGTGTTAATGATTATTCTCCCATGTTTTAGTGATATTTTCAAGTCAAAGAAATTGATCCCCAACTTTGCAAAGATGCTGGAGAACGTATTCTTGCCTCTATTTGAGGCCACCGTTAACCCTCAAAAGCACAAAGAGCTTCATGTCTTCCTCAAATATGTAAGGCAATAATATCCTTCACAATTCAGAATATCTATCCCAGGAACATTTATATTTGCGTACTCGGTTCCATTTTATTTAAGACATCTATTTTATTTATATGAATGAAGGTCACTGGATTTGACAGTGTGGACGATGAGTCCAAACATAGCGACCACCTGTTCTCTTACAAGAGCCCCAAGCCAGAGCAGTGGACCACAGACAACAACCCCCCGTATAGCTACTACCTCTTCCACATGTACGCCAACATCATGGTTCTCAACAACCTTCGGAGGTAAGCAAGCTTTGAGCACAGCGGCCATGAAGCTCAGGATCACTTTCAGTTTCAGCCTCAGTCTTTGCTTCAGTTTTGAAACAAACTGGAAACCGACTGATTATCCCCTTTTGGGATGTATGCATTCTTCAACCTCAAGTGAACTTAGGGAGATAATTTAATGGAACATAATTACTTCTGCCTGATAATTGTTTAGTTAAACATCATGTGATTGTCAATCTTAAAAATGTATGCAAGGAGATCATGTTCGGTATGTCAACGTCCTCATAAACACACAGTCATTACTCCATGGTTCTGATCCCTCGCTCATCATTCACTTGTTAACTTGAATCATTTCAACACAACAACGTTCTTCAGAGAGCGTGGCATGAGCACCTTCCAGTTCAGGCCGCACTGTGGAGAAGCTGGCTCCATCACTCACCTGGTGTCTGCTTTTCTCACTGCCGACAACATCTCACATGGCCTCAACCTCAAGAAGGTAGGCCACATCACGCCGTGTTGATCTCTTCCCCCATGCAAGATCGAGACTTCAGTGTGAACCTGAGCCTGTACACATTTTGCAAGAAATGTTCAGGTTCACTTTTAAACAAGGATGCATTTCACTCTTATGTGTAAGTGGGAATGTACATTTAAATACCAGATCTTGTATTTGCATGCATGAATTACTTTACCCTTGTCAGTCGTAACGGTTGAGAATCCTCATTGCATTGAGGACTGGAGCTATTTGTTTGTGCTTCCTTGGGAAATGTAGTTTTCGGTCATTGTGTCAGAAAGGCACTACAGACTATGTATCAAGGGCAACTATACAACTATACTTCCAGAGCCCTGTGCTGCAGTACCTGTACTACTTGGCCCAGGTACCCATCGCAATGTCGCCCCTGAGCAACAACAGCCTCTTCCTGGAATATTCCAAAAATCCTCTGAGAGATTTTTTGCACAAGGGCCTCTGTGTTTCCTTGTCCACAGATGACCCCATGCAGTTCCACTACACCAAGGTACTCACGCCTGATCGCCCAGTACTAGTGATTGAATGCTCCACCATTCAAATACTGCACATTTATACAGTGAAGACTTTACAGAATAGCATTTTGATTGTTTTGTTCATGTGCTTTTTTGTGTTTTGGTACATTCTAGGAGCCTTTGATGGAAGAGTACGCCATTGCTGCTCAGCTCTGGAAGCTCAGCACCTGTGATGTGTGTGAGATAGCAAGGAACAGTGTCCTGCAGAGTGGCCTCTCTCACCAGGTAGTGGGACCATTGTTAAATCTCTCTCTCTCTCTCTCTCTCTCTCTCTCTCTATGCAGTCCTAAGCACTGAGCTCATCAATGTATGATGCATTGAATATGTACATTAATTATTATTTTACTTTGTATTTTGGATTTTTCACAGGAAAAGCAGCATTTCATCGGAGGGAACTACTTGAAAGATGGACATGAAGGAAATGACATCCGCCGCACTAATGTGGCCCAGATCCGGTTGGCCTACAGACACGAGACACTGTGCAACGAACTCAGCTTCTTAGTCGAGGCAGTGAAGTCTGATGCCATGAACTCGAGGTCTGAGTGAAGTATATCCTCAACAGAGGATATCAGCATGACGCAGCCGAAGTGCTCAATATTTACCAGTTACACGTCCATTTTTTCTGCAACAGCACTCAATAGCTTTAATGGCAGGGAAATCCGATAACAGGATGTTAAATGCAATGCATTGCTGATAGTTTCATAACCAGTACCACTGAGGTTTCCACAGAGAGAGATCCAAGCTGCATATAGCAATCTCTGTTCATTAACATTGACCTTTGTTACCTGAACCTGGGCATAATATGTTGGGGTGCCCGTTCTGTCTTGCACAGGATGTATGACACTCTTATTTACAAGAAAATGCTGGATCTGCTATTAGCAAATCACATTACCCATCTCCTGTTGAGAACCCCCAGTGCATTGTTCATTATCTGTAAAGAATGGTAGATTGACTTTGAGTACTATGGATATGCATGTATGGACCATTTCCACAGATTGAGATATTTTAGAAAGGTTGACATGTTTTATTGAGCCCTGTTCATGAGGGTTGTCTTGACTCAGTATTATCAGTACTGCAAATTATGCTGTAAATAGAGTTGATTGACCCGGTTTCCTTCAGTTTCACTGTATAAAGTATAAACATATTTACTGGAACATTACATTTATTTTGTCATGAAAACAGGGACCTCTTGTGGCTGAAACGAAATTAAAGTGAAATACATTAACTTAGAACTTAGACATAATATATATACAAATACATTTACATTTTATTAAGTGACAGTCCCACACAACTAAACACCATTTTGGAAATTCCCTTTTTGCACGTATTTGATGGTGAGAAAGTGGATTTTAAGCTAAATATCCAAAATATTGCCTATTGCAAATACATATTATTGTCTGCTATCCATTTAGGATGACTTCCAAATCATAGGGCTGTATCAAAATTGTCTCCGTCATCAGTCCCCTCGTCTATTGTGACCTCTGGCACACATGTGTTCTCCTCCGTTTCAATGTAGTTTTCCTGCGGCCTCATGTCCCATTTCTGAAAACAGCTGCGGTTCCTTCCATTTTTTGAAACAGAAAGAAAAGGTTTATTCAGCAAGTAGTCCTTAATAATCTTCTATAATCAAAATTGTCTTGATAACGCCATTAAACACTCACAAGTGTTCCAAGCCAAGGACAACAGTGATGACCAGCAGTAGAGCACCGGTGAAGCCGATAAGCAAGGGCTTTGTCGGCACTGAAATCATACAACATTGGAGAGGGAGGAAAAACATGGTTTAGCTATGCAAAAACAAATAATCACTACTCAAGTTATAATACACAATGCACAATACAATCCATACAAGTCTCGTAATACCTTTAAGGGAGCCTTGTGTGGTGCTGCTCTGGAACAGGACCTGCCATGGCCTTGCTTCGCCCCTGCCCTGGGTTAAGGGGAGCAATGCAGGGGAAGAGATAGGCCTGTTGGCTGAGATGATGGAGGAGAGAGAGGCTGAGGGCAGCGGGTCCGAGGTCAAGGTGGTGTCCTGTTGGGAAGGAGAATGGCTGTTCTCCTGGTAGTGCATGCCGGTCAACGGGCTATCGGATGTCGTATCCTTCAATTGTGTCCCTGCATCTGTCATATGTGAATGGGCATAAATCATATGAGAGAGAAATATGAAAGGTGACATGCAGCAAAACGTATTTCTATTATTATTTTTATGCTTACTATTTCTCAGAGGATGAGGATTTGACACATTTTTACTGATGTATGGAAACTGAAAACTTTTATGTTTTATGTTTATGAATAAGAATATATTTTGAAAGGAATCTCAATAAAGTATCTATTTACAAAAATAGAATTGTTGTAGTGTAGGCCTTCACATAATGAAATAGTCTAGGGGTGAAAGCAGGTGTAGCTTATTCAGTAAATAATGGGTCTCCAGTGCCAGTGCCCATTTACTTAATGAGATACTGCGTGTATCTCATTATACGTATTACATTATGCATTACACCTCTGTGACGATGGCCAATAGAGCCATACCTGATTCATTGAAGCAAAACACATCAAAGGGTTTCTCGACACTGGCTCTCCATACTACCAGGCCAGTCTTGCCTTGTCCACAGGAGGGCATTGGCGTGGCTCTCGGAACGACTGCCAAGTGTTCATCAATCCATCCATACCTGGGGATCAACAGATGAATATTACGGACCACATACCGTCATGTGCAGGCGTGCATTTCATACATGCATTAAAGCCATCTGTTATAGTCGAGTCTGCTGCATGAGGGTGGTATAGCTGCACCTGCAGGTTTCGAAGCCCTGTGCGAGCGCAATTTGCACTTGTGCTTTGGAGGCGATGGTCAGCCCAAGAGATTGGCAAACCACCCTGGCCTCAGAGGCATTGAAGCCATAGTGAAGCTGATCGGAGACATCCACCGAGCTGACCTGATTAACCCCAGCAATTCTGTGGCTGCCTACAGAGAATGAGGACATCATTGATTCAAGTACTAAGCATACTACTACTACTTCAAAAATTGTCCCACATTTGTGAAAGACAAACTTTCAAATAAAATTAAAAATTACTTTAAGTGCAGAGTACAATAATAAAAGTATGATGCATATGCATATGATCAAAAAAGTATACATCTATATTTTATTTACATTAAACATTTTACAAAAAGTACAATAAATGTACCAAAATTGCTATTAAACATCCAAATGAAATGAAATTGCTTGCTTTGCTTACCTTTGAAGGGTCTTGATAAGGCGAGAGTGACCGGCAACAGTAAAAGGATTGTGATCATGCTGAGGTTGGAAGACCAATGGGTGTTGCGGAAGAGTACTACACAAGGGGGTTAAATAGGGGTGATTCTAGTGGGAGTGTGCACATTGATATTGGCCAGAGAGAAAGGGAAAAGGAAGAAGGACGTCCTGTTGAATCACAGGTCGCATTAAAAGCCATCATGTGCTTTAGGAAAGATTCAGCGAAATTAGTTTGAGGAATAACAGCTTCAAAAATATCAAAGTTGATGTTTTTAGTCCCCTTCATAGTATTGTTAACGATGGTAAAGAAAATGAAATCATACATTAATTATATATGTAAAAACATATATTGGGTTTTAAAAAGACACATAAGGGGGTTTCAAAATCTATAAAAAAAAAAATATCGACAATCAAACAATACGGTTAAGAAATAAACTACTAATTCAGAGAAAAAAAACAATTCAAAATTATAAAATCAATTCTATCATGACTGTTTTAATGTTAATGGGAATACGATGGGTTTTCCCGGCACTGGTGTGATTTGTACTTTTTGTGACAGTACACTGGGTTGTACAAGTACAATCATTTCCTCCCTTCGGGCATGGCCCAGTCGCACTTATGATCCTGCCCATCCCCTGATGAGCCTCTGGTGCGCAGTGTTATCGCATTTCCACCCCAGCAGGATATGACGCAGATGGAGCCAGAGAGCAGCCGTGCTGTCCTGGTCAGATGTTTAGTGTCCGTGACACTGGGTGGCCAGCTGTGACGTACAAAAAATAATGTTTTCATGGGCAGAGGAAAGGGGGGCAAATACATTTCTATCACAATCAAGTGAAATATTATGCTGACTGAGTTATGACTGTCACATGATAGATAGACAGATAAAAGACAAGGGAAGGTACGTGGTTAAGAGCATATAGATTATCACCAGATGAAAAGGAAGGCAGTTTTTCAAGCACCTTTATTGAAAAGGTGACGTGGTGCAGCATTAAATACAACACAGTTTGACACACAGGTGCAAAAGAGGTTTTTAAGTGTGTGCACTCATTGAGAGAGAAAGTAATGTAGGTGCTTGAAGGACCGACAAAAAATGAAGAAGATCCAACAGCTGCAAAATATTGCACTTAAAGAAAACTACACTGGAATGTGCTTACATCTCTGCTTAAATATCTCATAGAATTATATTACTTACAGTGAAAAAAGGTATTTCTAAATATCCATTTAACCAATCTCCAGAACTTTATGGTCTACCAGCCCTGAGAGATAAGACATTAGGACACTATAAGAGTTTACCATTTACATGCTGTCTCCTGTCTAAAGTGTGTTATTGAAGTAGCAATCCAATAGGTTAACATTCAGAGTTCCATCTGATACACCAAATAAATATATAATCGCACCAATCTCACTCTGTTATTGGTCCCTAAACACAGAGTATCCCTGTACCAACTGAATTCATTTGGTCAGTTTGTGATCCAAATAATATTGTAAGCAATACAGCAGAATTGTATATATATATAAATATATATGTATAAAAATCGGATATATTATTTTTTGGTTCGTTTTTTGTTTTTTTAAAGCTCCCAAGCCTACACCCTTTAATCATAAAGTCCTACAAAGAGTCCTAGATTCACATCCGCTATAATGTGAGGATATGGAAGACGATTCCACCATTGGTTCAAGGGGAATGAAGGGAATGAGTTCCTCCTGGTTATTCTGTGGTGGGATTCTTCGGCTGTGCTGCCACGGTCAGTCCAAAGATCTTCTTCTTGCCCTGCACCATCGCCTTCTCTGCTGAGTCCACGTGGCTGCTGTTGTATCCGTTTAAGTATGTAAAAACGTTGACCACCAGAAAGATCACCAGGCACAGTGTCAGGGCAATCCAAAAGGGTCGATGTCGCCAGGAGATCTTGGGCCAGTAGCGGTCGAGAAGAACAAAAACCTCCTCCATCTTGCTGTGAAGATGAGACAAAAACGATGGCTTTAACTTGGAAATGACACGAAATGGCAACAGCGAACTCTGATTTCTGAAAAATGACAGTTAATAGTTGAACAAGAATGACTTTGCATACACCAATACATTAAAATACATTTTGTATTAATAGTATCCTATGAATAGTATATGCATACAAGTACTAGGGTTAAACACACAAACACACACACACCACATGTACATGCACACGCACACGCGCACACGCACACGCACACACACACGTACCTGCTGGACTTCTTTGCCATGCTGCGTTTCCCACTTTCCTCGTCTTTGTTCCCAGACTGCAGCAAGGTTGCCTGGACTTTCTCGGGCTCCTCGCAAATCTCTTTGCTCTCCTTGCTTTTGTTTAGTCCCTCTTGATATCTGAGGTTCAAATAATATTGTAATTTTGCTATTGGCAGCAAAAATTGGAATGCATCATCACATGCATCATCACATGCATCATCACGTGCATAATCACTTAGAAGCTGCGTATCACTGTATACAGTTTGTCACTCATCATGCCTTAGCTCTACAGCGAGCTTCCGGTAGGCCTGTGTCCTCATATGACAAGAGGTGTATGAGGAAGCAGCACAGGGACAGAGAAGACGACATTACCCTTTATTATAGTATTCTTCTTCCATCTTAGCCTTGAGCTCAGCCCTGATCTCGGCTCGGAGCTCGTCCATGTTGACGGCAGGCTTTGCCGGGGCAGCCGGCTCGCTCTCCGGCGCTGACACCCTCTTTCCACTGCGATGTCCCAGGGAGGGAAGGAGACTGTTTAAAAAGCATTCGAATACTGGGAGCAGGACGGCTCGTTTACACCCGCTCTTTCTTGACAGAAGCACAACCGTGTCTTAATAGAAAGGTTAAAAATAAACGACACGTTGAAAAACTCATGTGGGTGGGCGGGTCTTGAAAGAAAAAGAAGAATGAGAGAGAGAAAAAAAAGGGACGCTCAGTGGATCTCCACTTTGTACAGATGTTATTGACTCTGGCTTCCTCTCAAGGAGCCGCCACGCCGGCTGTGAGCTGCGACTTTTAGTTGAAATACTGCGGACATATACACTCAGACTATCCTTCTCGCAATACCAAGAAAGGAGACCTGTGTTTAGCTTTTGTCAGACGCTTGCCCCAAATGTTTAGAGTATCTCACAGGGAAATAGCTCATCTACCCAAAGCTCGGTCTTAAAGTGTTTTTAAAACGTTGCTATTCTTTTCGGCAGCACCATCCAAAGGGCCAAGTTCAACATAAAACGTAACTGTGTCACGTAACGGGATATTTGCATGTCATCTAATGACATGTGGGGATGATCCTTACGCTTTCATCCCATAAACAGACCCAGCCACTCGAGGTTTCTCATGGAAAGGTTCCTGGGAAACATAGCCTAAAGGTCACGCAAACAAACCTCAGACAGCTAAAAACGTTGTGCGGATAACATGAGTGATTGCACAGTTTTGCATGACCTATTGTTTTAAGATGGTGCCAGACGTCGCCAATCATGCCATAGTGTGCGCGTGTGTGTGTGTGTCTACGTGTGTGTGTGCTGGCGTCCATGCGTGTCCGTGTCCTTGTCCAGTGTCTGCGTGTGGCTTCTGTGTACGTAGAAGGTCACCTACCTTTCGGTTGTCTGTGCGGCCTCGGCGGGGGGATGGTTGCCCTTTAGATCCGTCGCCTCACACTACAGAGGCAGCAGCAACAACAAACCCAACTCCATTATCGTGCGTCTAATAAATCAATGGGAATGCATTCGTAATTTGCAAAATGCATACCAGGACAGGAAGAGCAGGCCCACCGGGGGGACCAGACGCGGCAGCAGCCGGAGGCGGGGGGCCGTATGAGGGTGCGGGGATGGGGCCGGCGGGGGTCTGACCCGGGATGTTGAGGAGGTTAAACTTAGGGACCACCGCAACGCTGACCCTGCGTCTGGGCAGCGCCTGATGACACGGGCGAGGGCGAGACGGAGAATCGAAAAAACACACACGTTATCACACGGGGTGAAAGGAGCAGTGAAGTCATCAGGGCAGTTTGTTTGGTTGTAAAAAAATTTTTTTTTGAAACATTGAGATAGTTGAATTATCAAAAAAAATGCGTTTTCACCTTTCCAAGTGTGAGGGACATGGATCTTGATGGCCGGGGAATTCCATCATCTTTATTCCACACAAACAACAAACATGAAAGGGTCACGTGAGAGCATAACACACGCCCATATTAGGTATCAATGCCACTTCGGAGCCAATCAAGTTCTAGGATGTCATAAAGACTTAGCTTGCATCCTTTGAGGTATCTCTGGCTGTGTACAAAACAAATTGAAGTGGACATGAGGTCTAATCTCTTGTTTTTTTTGATGCCGCCTCACCTCCAGTGTCAATAGATCCTCCATAGCAGCGGATGGAGTTCTGATTGGCCAGCTTCTTGAACTCCGTCAGCTCTGCATGGTCCTTCTCATAAGTCCTCTTCAGGTTCTCCACATACTGCATCATCACTTCTGTGGCCTTGTTCATGCGTTTCTCCTGTTGTCGGGCAGAACAGCACGGATGGTGAATTGCAGAACCATTAATCCAAACCCTAATTTGGGGGGGGGGGGGGGTATTTTAATCAGAAGTACCTGACCAACGGCCCCCCCTAACTCAGCCCCGCGGGACATCCTGGTGGCCCGGCGATGCAGTACCCACACCGGCACAATAAGCCCCGGGAAC
>JAOPJL010000034.1:9951282-9963364 GCA_027123545.1 Trisopterus esmarkii | reverse complement strand
GAAATGAGCCAAATACCCGAGACAGAACCAATAGCCAAAGATTTCATCCTAGACAACCCAGAAAGTGGGCTCAATGTTCAAAATACCAGAATTGTCCTTAAAGTGGCTGGTTTTGGTGTGAAATATGGAGTCACTAATCTCTTTGAATGATGTTTGATGGTGTGTATCTGTGTTGGGATCTTTTGGGATATTTGAAAATGTTATTTCTTGTAATACCCGAGACGGGCCCATTAGTCAAAATTTCGGTGTCAACCACTCTATTTCATCCTAGACAAACCAGAAAGGGGCCTCAATGTTTAAAATACCAGAATAAGTGTAGCGTAAGCATCGCACACTTCCATCCCCTGGCTTCATTAGACAGCGGTCTGGCCCCCACAAGGCTCCTGGAGGCCCCCCTCTTTCTTATATGTTGTCTCGATGTTTCCTGGCTGCGCCAGTCAATGGGAGGGTATTCCACATGGTTTCATTCAAAAAACACGTATTTAGGTTCTGCAAAGGTCGCGGATATGTGGATACAACCACAACCACAAAATTTGCAAATGCGTTCCAGTCACTTTTGATTTTCCAATGAACGTTATCGACAGATACAGACCAAGATGCCTCTGGATGCGATTAGATGGACCTACAACCGGTCAGAGTTATGACTAGTGTGAATCACAAACCACAGCCCCATTGGTTGTTCATAAAAATGCTTCAACGGCAAAGGGCGCTCCTCTGTACGGTCATCAGATTAACACCCGCCCCCCGGTTGGGATTTTCCCGACCGGGACCAGTCTGCTGGATATCAATTTGAACAGAAGGGGGGCCCAGACGCATTTGCCTGAGCAAATAAAAGACATGAGCTTTCAGATCTGACTTGTTTCCAGGCTTGTCCTGAACTACTCCAACTAAACAACTCCAACTAAACAACTCCAACTAAACAAATGCTCTCCAAACGCGTTGGAAATGGTTGAACAGGGAAAGGAAACCCTTTCCCATTGAAAGTAGAATGAACCTGTTTCAATGAGGTAAAGTCATCATGGACTCAAATAAGAAGTTATTGTGCATTTGAAGGTAAGAAAATTTGATTTTGGAAATGTTAACCTCATGCCATCTGTCACCATCCAGAACCCAAAAAGGCAGCATCTCCGGCTCGGACGAGGAGGGCACCCCCGCCAGGAAGCGCGTCGCGTCAGACAGCGACTCTGAGGCCGGGGGGCCGAACCGCTCGGGCAGCGAGGCCGGCAGCCCCCGGCGCTCCGGCGGCGGCGGTGCCGCATCCGACGACGATGACGACGACTCGGGCAGTGACCGCCCAGTCAAGAAGAGGAGGGCGCAGCGGCAGTCCGACTCGGAGGAGCAGTCGGACACCGGGAGCAAGAGAGGGGGCCGATCGGGCACCGATGAGGAGTCCCGGCCCGGCTCGCCGGCCGCTGCATCGGCCCGGGGCTCCAACGCCGGATCGGACAACGAGGGCTCGCCGCGACGGTCCGACAACGGTTCGGAGCCGGCGCGGTCCAACCGAGGCTCGGACGACGACAGTGATTGACGGCGACATACTTTCAAAGTACTTTTCTATGAATATGATAAGTCAGTAAGTCGGCGTGTTGTCTGGAGTAGCTGCTTTTTTTTTTCTTTTTTTTTTACAGGGGTCTGTTTCAGTTGCAGGGACTTTTGTTTTTTGTCACTCACATTAGATGTAGATTTAGAAACGTTTTGTAGTAGAAGTGTATACTAGTCATGAATAGTTGAATGTGCCACAAATTGGAGCAGTCCAGAGGGGTAAACCAGATGTCCTTTTTTAATGTTTGATCTTAAAAGGTTTGGGTCTGGGTTTTTTTTCCACAAAAGACCGGTGCAAACAGTGACAGAAAAATGAGTTGAACACATGTAAATAAAATGGCTAAAAGTTGTCGAATGCGTCCATTGTTTTTTTTTATGCTGATAATTTGCAATCCTGCAGGTAGGTGGCAGTTTATAGAATATCTATTTATGTTGATAAAAAGGAGAGCCAAACAAAGCGTCTTACAGATAAATATTGTGCAAAAGTTATTTTATTTCAGTAATTCAACTTGAAGGTGAAGCTAATGTTATATACTCATTACATGGAAAGATTTCAAGCCATTGTTTGTTATAATTCAGATTATGGCTTACAGCTTATGAAAGCCCCAAATTCTAAATATGTAATTGGTAGGCCTAATTGGTTAGGACCCTTTTTGCATGAAATATTGCCTCAATGTGGCGTGGCGTGGATACTGGATCAGCCTGTGGAACTGCTGAGGTGTTATGGAAGACCATGATGCTTCAATAGCGGCCTTCAGCCCTTCTGCGTTGTTCGGTCTCATGTCTCTCATCTTTTTGGCAATGCCCCCGTAGATTCTCTATGGGGTTCAGGTCAGGTGAGTTTGCTGGCCAATCAAGCACAGTAATCGAATGGTCATTGAACCAGGTTTTGGTACTTTTGGCTGTGCCAAGTCCTGCTGGAAAAGGAAGTCAGTATCTCCATAAAGCTTGTCTGCTGAAGGAAACATGAAGTCCTCTAAAATGTCCTGGTAGACGG
This sequence comes from Trisopterus esmarkii, assembly GCA_027123545.1. NCBI lineage: Eukaryota > Metazoa > Chordata > Actinopteri > Gadiformes > Gadidae > Trisopterus > Trisopterus esmarkii. The sequence goes on along the minus strand of JAOPJL010000034.1, from coordinate 9,960,825 downwards.
TTGCGTTGACTCTGGACTTGATAAAGCACAGTAGACCAACACCAGCAGATGACATGGCTCCCCAAATCAACACAGACCGTGGAAACTTCACACTGGACTTCAAGCATCTTGGATTGTGTGCCTCTCCATTCTTCCTCCAGACTCTGGGACCTTGGGTACCAAATAAGATGTAAGCTCTCATCAGAAAAGAGGACGTTGGACTACTGAGCAACAGGCCAGTTCTTATTTTCTTTAGCCCAGGTATGACACGTTTGTTGTTCAGGAGCGGGTCAACAGGAGGAATATGACATTTGAACCCCATGTCCAGGATCCGTCTGTGGTGGCTCTTGATGCAGTAAATCCAGCCTCAGTCCACTACTTGTGAAGCTCCCCCAAACTTTTGGCCACAAACTGCCTTTTCCTGACAATCCTGTCCAGGCTGCGGTCATCCCTGCTGCTTGTGCACCTTTTTCTTCCACACTTTTCCCTTCCACTTGACTTTCTATTAATGTGCTTTGATATAGCACTTTTAGAGAACATCCAACTTCTTTTGCAATTACCTTTTGAGGCTTTTCCTCCTTGTGGAGGGTGTCAAGGATGGTTTTCTGCACAACTGTCAGGTCAGCAGTCTTCCCCAATGAATGTGAATTCTACTGAACCAGACTGGAGACCTTTTAAAGGCTCAGGAACCCTTTGCAGATGTTCTGGATGAATAAGCTGATATACAATATTCTAATTTTCTGAGATTTTTCTTTTGGGGTTTTCAAGCTGTAAGCCATAATCATCAAAAATATAACAAAGGCTTTAAATATCTCAGTTTGCATAATATGAGCATAATATAGTTCCACCTTTTGAATTAAATTACTGAAATACATTTTCACGCTATGACATTTTTGAGTTTCACATGTGTATTGGTTTGTAAATTATTAGAAAATAATGACTGCCACTCTTGGATAAACATAATAGCATGTGTACCCTCGTTGGCAGATATGCTAACCTGGTTAGCATACCTGATGACGTGACTATTCCTGTAGCCAGCTAGAAGGTCAGAGGTCCAGACCTCTTGGAGATAAACTACAAACAAAATCAGCGGTTGAACTTCTCAGATGAGAATGCTTATTTCAGTTAACTTGTTACTTAGTCTGCCGTGTTTGACATACGAGTGCACAGCTAATGCCCTCAACCAGGACCTCAGTTTTTCCAAACCTCAGCTCCGGCATGACTGTCCTCCACTTATTGAAGGGACATTTAGAGACACGCAGACAGCCTTTCCAATAATAAATAACCCTGGAAGCCTTCATAGGCAGGGTCAATAAGATTGTATATCAAACAATGCAATGGTGATTATCATCATTTATTCTATACATGTTCATGGTTTAATCCCATGATAGATTTCAGTAAAATGTAACTGACAATTTAATGCATCACTGTGTGCTGGCTGTGTTTAGTTTGAAGAAGGACAAAGATTTATTTTGTTGAGTTTTAACTTTATTGAAGAACAACTATTGCACAGTAAAGTCATAGCTCTTACAGTACAGTAACCTTTTTTAAATAGAATTAGAAAAAGTTTTAAAAATCAGACATAAATTTCATCAAAATTGATAGTTAACAAAACAATTTCTGGATAAGGAAAATATCAAAACATTTTTAACTTTTCAAACAAGATGTTTAAAAAAAAAAAAAAAAAAAAAAAAAAAAAACATTTAGTCCTCTTAACAATTTAAAAACAGTATTTCTTTGGCAAATGCTGGTCTTATGTTACAACCTGAGGCGCAGATGGTGTTGTCTGTTAAGATGTAAAAAAACAAGTTAAAGTATGATTGTACAACACGGCCACATGATTCCCTCTCATCGGCCAAAAGCATTTAAAAAGAAATCTTAAAATGACCAAAATATTTTGTTAATGAGATGAAATAAATAAAGTTTAAGCAAATGTATCTTATGGAGATGCCTAAAAATAATAAAATTGTTATTAAAGACCACCATTCAGAACTCAGCATGAGCACAAATAACCTGTATAAACGACTGAAGAAGACAAACTGCCTCTAGGCTTCACAGCGCAAAACCTAGAACATTTTGTTGGCGCCAAGACAGTGGAACCCATCAGTCGGCCAGAAGATGACAGCCAAGAGGAATCTAAGTGATTTGGGAATTATTGGCAGGATATTTGCTAAAACAAATTAAACAGCGAGTAACAAAATGGTAAGTCAAGAGGGATGGTTGAAATGGGGGTACAGAGACAAGAGGGGGAGAAAACTGCAACTTTGTATCATAATCATAACCATAAGGCTTTGGTTCAGTTTCAGTCCTCTTCCCCATCTGACTCTTCTTCCTCTGCCGTCTCCAGCCAGGTCAGCCACTGGTTCACCTGCAGAGGAAAGATCCACAATATGGTCAACACAAATGCATGCATGTCGTCTTTCTGCCAAGCAGCCATGCACATGCATGGTGGCTCATGAACGCATCAATACCAAATTACCTGAAACAAGGCTTTTCCTTTTCCTGGGAATTCTTGGACAATGTCTTCTCGCCAAGCCAAGAAGGATTCCTCTTCGATGATCTCCATATCATACAGGTTGACAAAGTAACGCAGCAACATGCCTGCAGTGTTCAGAGGAAATTCAGAGATTCAGAATTTAGAAAAGTAGCGGGTGGCAATGTTAGCCGCTTGACTGCCTTGTAACATTCATACTGCTGTACAGGCAGGTCCAAAATAATGTGCACATACCTTTGGGGAAAGCCTTGGAATTGCAGTGGACCTGCAGGGCGTAAAGGGCACAGACTTGCAGGTCAACTTGATCATGCAGAAATTTCTGCGCAACCGGCTTGAAATCCTGCAGCATCTGTTTCTCCTGGTCCATCTGCTCCTTAGTGGGGGCTGCAAGCTGTTCTTCCTCGTCATCAGCAAAGATCTTGCAGTCTATGAACTGCAAGAAACTGATGGGAGAGGGCATGATCAATATCTGAGATTCAAACCACTGGGTTCGTATCAAGAGACCTAGGAGTTTCTTTTTGGTTTTTCAGTGATTGTACCTGGTGATCAGGATGTTGACAAAGCCTGGGTCAGTGTGGAGCTTGAGGGAAATGTTGTCACGGATCCACTTGTATATGGACTGGGGAGAGGGGTCTTTCTTGAGCTGATTCAGCAGTTCCTTCTCCAGCTTCATCAAGGGGAACAAGAAGCCAAGGCCTCTGCCATCGAGGACCTCCAGCATCCTCTCCTTGTTTTGGTCACACTCTGCATGAACACAAAATCATTAGCACAGGCCCACGGCATGACTTTGTTATAAAAACACCATCTATGAACGTAATGAGGTGCTGAATGGAATTTATCTACTTCCAGGAAAAGTAGTAAAATTTAATGGCTCATGGTCATATAGGTTATCCTAGGAAAGCCAAGAATGCACTATGCAAAAATCAATACTCAAGAAAAAAAAAAAAGATGCCTGCACTTAAGTCACCCATCTTATTACGCACCAGGTAGCATCTTGCTCATGTTGACCTTGCTCTGCAGGAACAGATCAGTCAGCCAATCAGGATCGTTCCTCTTGGCGACCTGCTGCAGGCAGAGCAGGAAGAGGGGGAAGTGGTTTCCATTCTCCAGAGGACTGGCCAACTCGGCGATGCTCACCAGGTCCGCGATGATGGCCCGTGCGCAAAACTGAGCCAAGTAGGACTTGACCTTAGGAATCTGGTCCTCAATGTTGGGACACTGGTCGAGAACACTTAGAAAAGCCTAGCGAGAAGGGAACCAAGACGTAAGGTTACACTAGATGTTGTAAAAAAAAATGAGGGCCACCAGAATCTTTACGGAGGTAGTGTAACCGACCTGGATGAGGTTGTCACCAGTGACGAGCCCATCAGTGCAGAGCGCATGGATCAGCACACTGGTCTGCTCCTGGTCCTCTTCCGGGCGCTCCAGTGAATACACCACAAGCTTCCTCAGCATCTCCGGTACAAAGTGTTTTGGGGCCTTCATCTCCTTCACAGCGTTCACAGCCTCCTCAAGGTCCTTGCTGCCGAGGTATTTAACCAGCAAGGCCTCCTGAAGGGATACATTCAAAGTTATGTCTGCATCCAAGAATGACACCAGTCATACAAAAAAAAAAAAAAAAAAAAAAGTGTAAGAAAGAATACGCACAGTCATTGTGATCATTTCTTCCTTTGAAAGCGTTTTCTTGGTGGGCTTTGGAGGCTTCTCCTGAATTGGTAGAGGATTTGCCTTCAAGCCAAGCTGTTCAGAAAAGAAGAAAAAAGGCATGGCAAGTTAATAAGTGGCTTCTATAGTGGGATATGGGTTTAGGGTAAGAAAAACCTTATACTATATGCTTACTTCTGCCAGAGGAGGGGTTCGTGTGCGTATTGGCTGAGCACTAGGAGGAATCATATTTGGAGTCTGTGGCTGCAGCTTCGTCATTTGAGTTTTATTAAAACTGAACTGTGCAGGTCTCAAACTTATCTAGAAAGAAAAAGGCAACCAGTGTTACATCAAAATCAATATTCATCCAAAGTCCACATTCATGGTTAGAATGAAAGCTTTTTAAGTATATAACCGTCTTAAAGTAAACAAATATTAACTGTTGGGAGTATGTTTATTTATAATTGGACCAAAAAGAGATAACTTCAGTTTTGTACCTCATCTGCTCCAAGGCGGCCCTTCTTCACAAATTGCGGTCCCCCATTCTTAGACTGCTGCTGCTGCTGCTGTTGCTGCTGCAGCATTGAGTGATTCTGGTTCGGGGTTTTGTACAGAGTCGGTCCCTAGAACAAAACGCAAATATTACTTTTTTATACAAACATTTGCATAAAAAAAAATGAGGCAGGCCTAGTGGGGAATAAAAGTTATTTACCTGGTTGGGTTTGATCAGAGGTCTGCCTCCCATGTTGAACTGGGACTGGGACGGGGCATTGAGAGCATTGTGGCCGTTGAAGCGCGGGTTAATACGGTGGCGGTCCATATTCGGGTTATAGCAGTCTTCAATCACCCCTGGGCCTGTGCCAATACCACTGCCTATTGAGCAAAATAACATGTTTTACTCCAGGGAAAATACAAAAGACCTATTTGTACATAATTTTTAGGGAAACATGTCAATGCTAAAAATAACACAAAGCAGTAGCACATCCATACAGCAGTGACGTTTCTGATTCACATACCAGGCATTTGCCCAAACATATCAGCCAACCCCCCCAGGGTTCCCCTGTCAAGCTTGTGAGCAGATGACAGGAAGACGCTCTCCATGAAGAAGTTATCCCTCATTTCCTGAGTCAGGTTGTGACCGAATATACCTGCCTCCTGCAAATAGTGAATGAAAAAATTTGATAAATATTACTGCACAAAATCATTCATCTTCAACCCTGTTCCCTTTGACGGAAGATTGAGAACGAACCCTTCATTTACAATGGTGATGAGTTGAATGCAAATATGCAAAATAAAGAAAAGCAAAGTTAATTTTTAAATAAACATTCAAGACCCCATTTAGCTATACGCCAAGAAATAGATGGAAAATGTCTACCTGACGAATCTGATTGATGGTCTTGGGTGTGTTGTCCATGAAAGGCTTGCGAGGAACCCAATTGTTCTCACGCAACTCCACTATGTCTTGTAGCAAGAAGCGGATCCTGGCAGACAACTCCTTGCTGTTCATCAAGCAATCCATTCTCCGAAAGTACTGATCCATTAAAGACTGCAATAGAAATAGCAGCAGATTAGAGTAGCTGCATTAAAAAAAGCAGAACTTCACCGTTAAGATCCACGTCTTATGGATTAACAGCTTCAATTCTGCACTAGGTCGGCCAGCTAGTCATAGCAATAAGAAATGTGAGTCACACTTTGCCTACCTTCGCCTTTTTATGATCCAGTCTGGGTCCCACTGTTCTCATGATCTGACAGAGGCATTCCAGGTCTTCTCCCATATCATTAACCTGGGTTTTCTTCTTTTCCAGAAGCTGAGTGGAAAACAAGTCATCATAACACACCTCAAAACACATGAATCATGTTGAACTTCACTGTACTGCACTAGTGAATGTCATGCTTACAATAGGGAATGCTGAAGTAGTCTCAGAAGACCTCACTTTACAAGTTTAACAAGAATTGCATGTTTAAAACTTGTTTACTATTGGCACTTGCTATCGAGCCAAACATGACACCATTTAGGTTTATAAAGTACATATCTGCAAATGTATAGTGGCCTTTAATAAAAACAAATTGATACTTTCTAAACATACCGTTTTAATACACTTATGAAGGATGGATTCATGGATGAGATTAAGTTTGCCAAGCTCCCCAATGAATTTGATGTTTCCCAGCATTTTGATCTTGGCAATTGTGCGTTGCTCTTCCTCCTCGGTTGTGAGAGGGCCATCTTGTTTGTCGTACACTAAAAAAATTTATTCAAGATAGGATTTGAGTCAATGAATACAATGCATTTTGTATAATAGAATGATTTTTATGTCAAACATATTTGATAACCCACTCACTTTCAACATTTTTGGCACGGTTCTCAAACTCCTCTTGAAGGTTAGAAAGAAGAATACGCCTGAATGTCTGCAAAAGAAACCAAACATAAGAATAATCCATAATGCAATAATCAAAACGTGGGAGTTTTATAAAATGCCCGAGTCGCATTGAATGTCATCAATTTTGAAAACTAAGTATTGGCCATACCATCAATTGCAATCTACTTGTAATGAATACGTTTAGACCTGTGCAAAAACTGATCAAGATTACACCCTGGACAGTGATTTTCAAACATCTTACTGTGCTCTGCTTTTGTGTAGTTTGAATCTCTGGTGAAGAGCTGTCAAAGTTGGGTGCTTCCTCTGCCAAGCGGAGACATAGCTGCGCATATAGCAAGCTATACTTGGGCTCTTCAAGGGCTTTGTCAACAATCTAAAAAAAAAGAATCCCAATACATGCATGAAGCAAACTGCTCATTTGATCAGTTCAAAATTAAATCAAGTGAAATAGATAAGTAAATACTCACCAACAAGATGATCCCCTTTAAGACAGTTTTAGACTCTATGCCAGCGTTCAGAAGGTCGAGGCATAGCTTGTCAAACTTCTCAGGAGTCAGCTTGTTGAGTATGCTAATATAAGAAAAATAAAAATATTTACCAGTCGCATTGAAAATAAGGTTCCGTCATATCAAAATTAACATCGTTATGTGGGACCTATTGCCATGTAGGCAAGCATGGGGTCGCTTGACTTTATTGGACGTGAACATACCCTCTCACTTTGCGGAAGATTTTGTCATGTCTCCCTTTTTCATTTAAGGCGTCTTGCCTAGAAGGCACCCATCGCTGAGGGCCCCCTCCTGAGTGTTTGCCGGGGAACTTGCTGCACGGAAGGAAGGAAAGCATTAGCTTGGACCTACTCCGTTTGTGCCGTGCGATTAAACGAGGCTAGCGCCGACATGTTACACAATTGTCGCCGAAGTATCACATTAACAAAGGAAACACATTTTTATTAAAATAAAGGCAAAGGTCACAAACCTGAAACGACAAGCACTCCCTTCTGCAGCGAAACTCTCCACTTTGGCGGTTTGACAAGGATTTATCTTAAAAAATAACGAGTTGCTGGGCTGGGATGGGGCTGGTGAAACGAGGCCTGAAGAAGAAAAAAAGCCTGGTCGGTGAACTGGATTTCTATCTACGTATGAACATGTTTAGTACAGCGACCCCTTGAGGCAGGTTCGCCTAAAGTAAATTTTCAGCCTTAATGTTTAAAATGATGACATATTAGGAAACAAATACAACACATGAACAAGATAACAAACGAGACGTTATGCAAAATTGGCTAGATGTTTTAAAGACGAGGGTATTTTTTGGTTTGCGTAATCGCATTCAATGCTAGTATCTAGCAGCTAACCTAGCCATCCTTATTCCCGTTAATACACCAATAAGACGCATTTTCCAGCAGATGACCGAGACATTTACGGCTATTATTACTACATCAACACCCACCGTATATGTTTACACGATATGTTTCCTCGTAACTCGATTATTTTTAAGAATAAGATCAATTTCTTAACGCTCCCGGCTAGCTAAAAGAGCTAAACCGGTATCACCCCGTCAAGGGAACTAAAAAAGCAGGCCTAGATAATCTACCGCAGGACGTCATTACCTTGATCCAATGTGACTCAGCAGTTGGAGCATTGGTTGAGAAGCAGATAAGAAATAAATAAAGAGTTTAGATTGATATTCGATGCTTCTTCCAACGGCGATCAATGCGTACAATGCCGGTAAGGAGAAGAAAGAGTCACGACTATAGGCTGACGTCACTGACTGACGGGTTTTATGGGTGCGGGGGGTTGTTTCCAATCGCGTCATTTCTCTACATCCCACGTCACTTGAACGAAACTAGATATTGCGCCATCCCCAAAAATTGTCAGGCGTTGTTTTTCTTAGTATGGTTAGTAGAAAAACGATAGGTGACAACAAGCTGCATGTGCCTGTTCTCAGCACACTTGTAAATCAAATCCACATCAGGAGTCTCTAGGTAAAGTGCTATCTTCTTACATGTAAATCATGTCCTGTTTCAACTTTCTTTTAAAATAATTATTTACACCTGGATCAAGTTCAGTCTCATGGCAACAAAAATATATATTTTTTGGGGGGGGAGGGGGGGGGGCATAACCGGTTGGTAAAAGCCATAGGTATCATTTAGGCCTACGCTATAGGGAGTCGGGACATGTCCCCAACAAATGGCCGAATTTGTCCGAATCACTTTGGAATAGCATAATTTGTATAAAGCCATTTTCTTCTTATTTTTACTTTGTGGGCTTGATCATCGTGACGTCACATGATCGGAAGTATTGGACGCATAGGAACGCTTGTCGATATAATTGTTATTTGGTCATTGTGTAGTTATTAATCGTAACATTTTTTCTCATCAGCGGGAGACATTATTGTGTCACAGCCTTTCCCATGCAAAACAAAGCTGTTTTCCTAGCTGTAGGCTACATTTACATTTATTTAGGATTTTACATAACTATAACCAGAGACTATATATGAGGCCTTAAAAGGACTTTGCTATAACTCTCTTGAGACATCACAAAATGGCGGAGTATTGCCAACAAAAAATGAGTTGATTTGGGAGCATTGGGATGATATTGGGATGATATCCCAATGCTACGTCAAACAGTCCCACAGTGAAAGCGATTTTTCATAATAATTAATGTCTTGGCAAAATATCTGGAAATGTATGTTGTAGTTAAACTGCCCATTAAGTCACCTCTTTGTTGAGGTTTAGATATATTATGTCCTATATTGGACTATGAGTCGTGGGAAACCGGTTAAGTCTTCACAAATTCTCTGCATAATGAGAATCTGACACCATTTTATGTAGGCCTATGGTTGCCATGGTGAGACGACGTGCCATCTGGCAGTAAGTGACTGCAGGGTAAAAAACAAAAATGCCCCATTGACTCAGATACAAATTTGCTAAAATGGACAATGTCAAAAAAAGTAGTCAGACCAAAACTATTTTTACAATAATATGTATGGGTGTGTGTGTGTGTGTGTGTGTGTGTGTGTGTGTGTGTGTGTGTGTGTGTGTGTGTGTGT